>JALIZH010024544.1:0-30569 GCA_030522465.1 Rhipicephalus appendiculatus
TTGAAGAATAGTTGAATCAACAACTTTTCAACTAAACGTCAAATGTCATTGAATCTTCTCAATGAATGCACAACAAAATTTTCGTTGATTTTTTTCAATAAAAAATACATGTTGAATAACGCATCAATTTTTTGTTGACTTTATGTTAAACAGTGGTTGAGTTTAGGACCGGCCGGTACATATATATGAAGGTGGGTGTGAAACTTATTACAGTTAATATAACGAGCCCTCCCACGATCCAGACACACATGCGTATATAGTAGGTTTATTAGCCTCTTTTTTTTTTTTGGTGGCAGGCATACATGACATTTAATTTCCAGCAAGCAACAAATACTCTTGCATACAATCAACACTACAGCACGACTTGCATCATGGACGCTCTCTATGTGTCAGCTAATGTAAAGCAACATTTTCTTGCTGCTGCAAGTAATGTAATAATTTACACAAATACAATTTTTTTTAAAATATGACTCTACATTTTATGCAATCTTATGCAGTAATGCAGAAATGTAGCAATGGTAACTGATATTCCAAAATGCATGAGGCTTGCATCCAGTATGTCTTATACATCTATTTTGCCAGTACATGGGTCATGCTTCTTCAGCAAGCCTCACGCTGTTTTGAGTGAGCTGTTTTTGAAATCTTGGATATCTTGGACATAATAATCAAGCTGTTGCCGTGAAGCCCAGTGCAGTGATAATGTCTAATTTAAGAGAGCTAGCGACGATTTGGCATAACTGAAACAATTCAGTCATGCTAGTTCTATTTGCACTTGAAAGGGATGATAACAGAGCTAGTACAAATATGCGCACAGTGACTCAGTGTCTTTGTATTCTCTTTTGGTCGCTTGACTTGTGGGCACTCACTCAGTGCTTCATAGGCGTGCGCAGGGCTCCTCAACAGGCGGGTGGGGGGCAAAGGCTCATAGCAGCACCGCCCCGCCCTACTGAGTCAATGTATGGGGCAGATTTTGCACACCGCCCTCTTAGGCGACTAGAGGGGAACTCCTCTGCACCCCCCCCATAGCACGCCTATGTAGTGCTTATATGCATACTTCCTTTTGGCATAGTGGCTCATGAGGCCAATTCTCAACTTCAACTTTTGTGAAAAGGGAACCACTTTAATGCTTAAAAATTAATTCCTGCCTCCTAATGCCCCCCTTTATGAATCAAGGTATTCACATCTGTGAAAGTGAGTAAATGAAAGTTTTCTTCAGTACACAATCAAAAGCTATAGACGCTGCACTGCCTGCAGGTGAACTCGGCCCGTGAACACCAAATGTGACTTTTTTTACTTGAAAGACCAGGACATTACGATAGATGGCTACATTAAAAGATCCTTATGCTCCATCAGCAATAGTAAAAAAAAATGTTTTTCCTCTGAATGTCTAACATTGTTGAATCATTTATTGCAATCATACACTGTACATATCATTGATTTTTGCTGCACCTAACTGAAGCGTTCTTTCACTAAAAACACTCTCTACAAGTACACAAGTGCTCATCATAACAAACTTGCTACTTTCTCTGAATGTGGTTGGGAGCTTTCAAGACTAAGCAACGCGTCTCTGACACATTGAGAGAACTCACACTGACCCCAACTGATTATAGTTATATATATATATATATATATATATATATATATATATATATATATATATATATATATATATATATATATATATATATATATATATATAGGGCAGACACAGTAGAAATATAGTGTTGCAAAATCAGCTGCAAAATGTGTAGCGAGACTGAGAAACAAGCGTACACCAGAAGAGTGACACTAAAGAAACAACATATGTGAACAATGAGGAATGCATAAAATACAATAGCATGATAAAAATACACAATATGAATGAATGAAAGAAGGGGAATTTCAAGGGCTTGTTTTTCCTTGTTAGACACAAATTAAACAGACCTAACAGACTAGAAACCCAAGGAAAGTATAGGGGATGTGATTTATAGTAATTATAGTGTAAGACCTGAGGAAAGTAAACTGGACAAAAAGATAGCTTGCTGCTGGCAAGGACTGATCCTGCGACCTTCGCATAATGCGTACGATGCTCTACCATACGTATAATTGATTTTTGCTGCACCTAACTGAAGCGTTCTTTCACTAAAAACACTCTCTACAAGTACACAAGTGCTCATCATAACAAACTTGCTACTTTCTCTGAATGTGGTTGGGAGCTTTTAAGACTAAGCAACGCGTCTCTGACACATTGAGAGAACTCACACTGACCTCACCCAACCGATTATAGTTTGTTTATATTATATATATATATATATATATATATATATATATATATATATAGGGCAGACACAGTAGAAATATAGTGTTGCAAAATCAGCTACAAAATGTGTAGCGAGACTGAGAAACAAGCGTACACCAGAAGAGTGACACTAAAGAAACAACATATGTGAACAATGAGGAATGCATAAAATACAATAGCATGATAAAAATACACAAGGTGAATGAATGAAAGAGGAGGAATTTCAAGGGCTTGTTTTTCCTTGTTAGACACAAATTAAATAGACCTAACAGACTAGAAACCCAAGGAAAGTATAGGGGATGTGATTTGTAGTAATTATAGCGTAAGACCTGAGGAAAGTAAACTGGATAAAAAGATAGCTTGCTGCTGGCAAGGACTGATCCTGCGACCTTCGCATAATGCGTCCGACGCTCTACCATACGTATAATTGATTTTTGCTGCATCTAACTTAAGTGTTCTTTCACTAAAAACACTTTCTACAAGTACACAAGTGATCATCATAACACACTTGCTACTTTCTCTGGATGTGGTTGGAAGCTTGCAGGTGACAATGTGTGCTATGAGGGGTTTGAGGGCCACTCACTGCAATCACAAAATGACTAATGAACACAGTTAAGTTGATTCAAGCACAAGGTTTTCATGTAGTGAGCACAGAAAGATAGACCCCTTATTTGTCAAGCAGATGCATTTTTGCAAGTGCTTGGCATTTACAACACATGTTTCACCTCCTGGCTTAACCTCAACGAACTCCAAAAACTGATTGTAAGGTAAGTCAGAGAACAGCTTTCTTGTCACGTGCAAGATTTCAATGTGCACACTGATAGTGCCGTCACCAGCTGGTGGAGTAACAATTCGCGCAATGCGTCCGAAAAGGCCATTTCCATGTACATAGGTGTTCTTTCTTCGGGACTTGTCAAGTCGTGAAGTACAAAATGTGAACGCTCCTATACACATTTTTTGATATTCTGTTCCATCTGTTTTAGGTGTTCCTTTTCCAATAAGCAATGCTGAGCCCACCTTTAAGACCTTCTTCCTGAGTACAAAGCCTTTAATAAGGCGCTTAAGAGCACAGTTTACACTGTAGTGTGCCTTGTGCAGAGAATTTTCCATCCATAATTTAGAAAGCGACTGTAAGATACAAAACTTTTGCACGATTTGGGTGTTAGCATATCGTGTCCCTTGAACAAACTTTCCCAAAGACCCATTCATTGCTTCAAAAGGGTAAAGTGAGTATCCCCACAGTGGACCCCAGTTCTTTGCAGTGTCCACAAGGTGCAGGAGAAGATGTGCATTGTAGGTCATATATTCACGGCCGTACAGTTCTTCATACTCAAAAAGAAACTTCAGCATCTCTTTTTGGATGTTAACAAGCTGATCCATTGAAACTAATGAGCCCAGAAGGTAATGCATTATAGAAACAAATCTCATCCAGTGATTGTACTCTCTTTTTGGAATATAGTCCTTCAGTATGACAGGTGAATAATAAAGAAGCCAATTTCGCCATTCAGAAGCTTTCCACTCCTTGATTTCTTTCAGTGTTCTAGGAAGCCGTGAAAGTTCCCATGTTGGTGTTAGGGACAGCAGACAGTTGTCTGCATCATGAAGTTTTCGGCGAAGCTCAAAGTGTTGACAGTGGGGGGGAATTCAGCCACATGAATGTCGTAGCCCGTACAAATCCAGAACAGACTGAGTGCATATAATCAACGACAAATCCAGCTCCGAATGAGAAAAAAGCTAGGAGACTTAGAACACTAGGGCCCTTTATACCACAGCTAGGGCTTCGTTGATGCTGTGATTTCTCAGCGTGGTACTCAAAGGATTCCGGTGTTCTTAGCTTCATAGCTGATCCCTGCGGTGAATAGACCCGAACGTGGCCCTTTCCCTTTTGTATGACCTCCCCAGGGTCCTCACACCATGCGCACCCATGCATGCCGTTGAATTGGGTCATATTCATGATGGTGCACCGTGCTACGCTATCTACAGCACAAGGTCCAGGAAACACTTTCGTTGTGTGCTCATTACCCTTTTTGTCACACCATGTTAGACCACTGCATGAAAGCTCATTCATGGCTTTGACAAAAGGCAACATGAAACAATTAATGTCAGGCTTTTTTTTGTCAACCCAAAGGCCAGCAAGGAGCAAATTACGAACGCGCTGCTTATATGGAAGTTCATTTATCATGACGAACAAAGGCCACATGCTGACGTTGGAGCTTTCATACAGTGGCACTCCGTCGGTGTTGAAAGTGACTGTTATGTCCCCTGGTGCTAGGGGCAGTTTATGATACTGCATGCTTTGAGATATATCTGAAACATCATAACTCAAGGTAGACGGATTTCTATCGACAGCCTCCGATTCTAGCAGTCCACGAATTTGGCTCTTCAAGTCAAGCACAAGAAAGTAAGATGACAATTTAGTAAGTTCTGCAACTGTATAGTTCACATCACACTTTGAACAAGACGCTTCTGTTGTCCCTGTCAGTGGTCCTATGTACTCCATGCATGATTTGCAGTAGAAGTGTTGCACATACTGCTCCGCAGCACCACAGAACTGCTGGAAAAATAAATACTTTGAAGAAGGGTACATGGTTCCCTCAGGCAAATGAGCTCCGATGAGGTTCACTAGGCTCTCTGTGGCCTCCTTTGAACACTGATACCGCAGGCTGTGGGCCATGATCAGCAGGAAACTTTCGGCCCGGGTCAGCTTTGCTCCAGGAAATAGAACTTGATCCTAAATGGAAAGAAAGCAATGTCGTTTTATATAGAATACCTCTGAACATAAAGTGGATGTGTAGTTCTCTTAATTATATTTTCATTAAATGCTAATGAGATTTCATTGTAGTTAGACAATAAAAACAAAGTTTGACAATGTAGCTGATGTGCTTTTACACCAAAATGTGGAAAGTTGAACTTATAATGGGGCTTTACTTGAACACTACTTGCATAGAGCACTTGAAAAGAGCATTTTGGACTTTGTTGGCCGTATAGTTTTTCTAACATCTGATTCTAGATTGCACAAATCAAAGCATGTCCTTGCACACTGATAGGACTGTGTAAATCAATTGGGCCTTGCAGTTAATGTGTTTATTCTGCTGGACTGCTTTAGCAATCCCATTCGAGCACTCTAGTAAGGATATTTACTGCGCATGATAACATATCGAGATATTTGTATGCAGCTTATTTCAAGTGCTTGTCTTATGGCAGATTGGGCATTATGCGAGTACAGATTATGGTAATTGTGCTCAAAGAAGCCCTGCTGCAAGCGTATGATTGGCAATATGTACAAAATTTCAGAGAAATTACATATAGGGTCATTCCACGCCAAACGTCCCAGCCATATTGGCGACCATCTCAAATGTATTCGAAAAAATTGTGCTGATTTGCTACATTGATAACAGTGAATTGCTGGAATATTACAGTGAGAAAAAAATTTTTGGTCACGCGAGTGCCTTCCGAATTTCACAGAATGTTGTCTGGGTGTTGTTTGTGAGAAAATTTATTCTAAGAGTATCGTTTGTTGTTTTTACAACAACTTTGGTTTACAAATTAAGAAAAAGCGTTTGTGTAAGGTGTTTGAAGCTGAATAGTATTAGTGCATGTTTTCTGCCATATACGCCTCCGAAAATTTAGCCAAAATGTTCTATGTTTGCATATTTTTCATTGCAATATTACGCCTTGTATGAATATCTGAGCCATGAAAACTTAGTCTACAAAAGGTATATTTTGCGCAAAAAATATTTTCAGACCCCTGAAGTTTCCAATTTTTACGGCAAAAAATCACAAATTTCAGAAAACCGTCATTTTTGTCCACATTGTGATGCAATTTGAACCACGTGGTGCTCTAATTAAAAATCAGCTTTATACCTCAATCGAAAGCAAATGAACAGTTCTTCTTATGTGGCAAGTTTTATCATTACAATTTTTGTTTTAAGGAAGAAAATAATTTTTGAAGTTTCCCATTGACGGCTAGCTTCCCATATGGTCATGCATACAGCTTCCTGGTTGAAGTTCCCCATTGTCGTCAATGGGGAAATTTCAAAAATTATTTTCTTCCTTAAAACAAAAATTGTAATGATAAAACTTGCCATATGAGTAGAACGGTTCATTTGCTTTCGATTGAGGTATAAAGTTGATTTTTAATTGGAGAACCACAGGTTGCAAATTGCATCTGAATGTGGACAAAAATGACGATTTTCTCAAATTCGTGATTTTTTCACGTAATGTTTAGAAATTTGAGGGGTCTGAAAATATTTTTTGCACAAAATGTACCTTCTGTGGAGTAATTATACACTACTCAGTTATTCATACATGGCGCAATAGTGCAATGAAAAAAATGCAAACATGGAAAATTTTGGCTAAATTCCTGGAGGCGTATATGACAAAAAATTCGCTAATATTATTGAGCTTCAAACACTTTACAGAAAAGCTTTTGCTAAATATGTAAACCAAATTTCATGTAGAAACAAGAAACTAAACTCTCAGAGTAAATTTTCTCACAAGCAACACCCAGACGACATTCTGGGAAATTCGGAAGGCATCCACGTGACCAAAAAATTTTTTTCTCTCCAAAATATTACAACAGTTCACTGTTTTCAATGCAGTAAATCAGCACAATTTTTTTTAATACATTGGAGATGGTCGCCGAAATGGCTGGGACGTTTGGCATGGAATGACCCTATAAGGAATAATAAACAAACAAATTATTTGAGCATTCTTTGTCGGTTAATTATCATCTTACACATTACCACAAGGAAAGCTCGTTTCAGGGTGAATCTTAGTGCAAAAATTTCATCTTGGTGCACTGGAAGTGATGCGACAATGTAATTTCGGAGTTCTCGCAGCTAAATAGGACCCCATGAATTTGACAGCTTGTGCTGATTTTTTTCTTTGTGCTTACGGTTGAGTAGAAAATTGAATACAGTTACATCTGCACACAACAAATTATGAAGAACCTTTGCTGGTACTAGGCCACGGTAAGCCCACTGTGGAAAAACAAAGCTTTAATTTACAGTACTCGTGGATTGACACACCACACCATTTCTTTTAGTACAACATAACCGTTATAAGCAACTGCTCGTGATAACTGTGTCATGTTGCTGCAAATATGGCTGCTAAGGCTAATGTTGAAACTGATGCAAGTGTTTGGGTCAAAATTACACTGATATGACACGAACTTCATAAGCTTGAAAGGAAATTATGTGGCAAGGAGGATTAAAAAAAATTTAATCTTTCTTGGTGAATTTCACATTTCAATCCATAAGCAGTGTACATACCTGGCGACATACTGATGTGCTGGCACAGCATTTTCTAGTGAAATATAATTATACACGGACCTACAGTTTCTCTATCGCAATGAATATAAAGTTTTGCAACACGACGTGCTTTTTCAATTTAGACTGATTTAGAACTGTTTCTGAACGTCCTCATTTTAGCAGTATACAAATCTTTAAATAGGCATTTTTATTATTGTCGCTAATATTGTATCATGATCTATCATCTTGTGTAAAGATAGGTTATTAAGCGTTTGTAGAAATGAGTTCTAGTAACGGCTAGTACTACAAGTGCTGTGCCCAAGTCTGAAAACTAATTTCGGTTTAATCTCTTTCTGCTCTCTCTCTCTCTCCGTATATATATATATGGTGTCTTTTCTAAACATTGCAGATTTGTAATACAAATTCTATCACAGTCAGGCTCCTGTCGCTTGCACACATGAACTCTGTGTCGAGGCAGCAATACTTTTCTGCAGCTAACATGACATTTACGGGAATAATTAATAACAACTTGTCAATTAACTTTTCAATAATTGACCTGAGGGCAGGTGAGTATATTAGAAAATTGCAGTGTGAGCAAATCTGTGGAACATTCATTTTTTACAAATCACAAAAGTTTCACATAATTAGAGATACTCATCACTGAATTCTAAGCGTGATATTGCGACTGTCAGCACCCGGCACACAGGAAACGTGGCCTCTGTTACGCCAGACTGACAACAAAATGAAAAAAATTGAGTGAAGCTTCGCGCACAAAAGCAAAATCTGGTCAGGAAAATCAGCCAACATTCTGAAATACACAAGCAGACACCTTATTGTTTGCTTGCATTGTGTAGTGCTCACCTGTAAACAATAAACAGCTGCAAAAAACCATATCACCTGCCCTCAAGAAGCACCGCAGTGGCTGCCCCTGAATTTATGCTTCACACGCCCATGGCAAGAAAACCACGGTATCATTATACCGTGGTTTTCTTGCCATGGGCGTCCGCAGAAGTTTTTGCTGGGAGGTGCATCTAGGGGGGAGTGGGGGGGGGAGCATCCACCATAGGCAGCTTTTCACTGCCATGGCATGATCGGCAAGAACAGTCTATTAGTCTAGGCAAGAACAATTTGGATATATTGTCCTTGAAAATTAATTATGAATATCTGGAATTACGTGCAACTTTCGCGATTTATAAAAAAAAATGCATGTGCCACAAATTGTCACAACTAATATTAAACTGCCCTCATAATTAAACATTTAGAAAACGCGCTTTTGTTAATTAATCGCCACAATATGTGTCACTTAAGCTGCAGCTAAGTGCTTTCGCCTTGACGTGGAGTTCGTATGTGATAACGACAGGAACCTTTACTGTCACCGAATTTTTCTGTGTTGTCAAAAAAAAAGAACTATCAATAATGCATTCATATGCGCGGGCGTGAGTGTTTTCGAGCAGAAAAAAAAAGGAAACTAAATTTGTATGCTTGCATAAAACCAACATAAAGCAACCATGCAGCTAAAGGGTATTAATTGTCTTCACATATTTTTATTCAATGCCTTGAACCATATCCAACTATCCCACTTTGCAGTCCTGCAATCACTTTTTTTTTTTTGTGACGTGTAAGTTTCATTTACGTCACAGAGAAAAGAACTTGTGCAAAGAATCACAAAAAAAAAAAAAAGTAAGGGGCATGCCAACAAAGCACATACCAGTTCGCTCTCGCTGCCGTACGCAGGCTGCTCACTAGTTGAGTCAAAATGCGATGCTGATTCCGAGTCCGATTCAAGCGTTTCATCCGACGACGCTTCACTGCTGGTAAATTGCACAGAGTGTTGAGAAGCATTCTCGTCGCTCACAGTAGCGCTCGCCTCCTGGCCGTCCTGATCGTCAACATCACTGGCGCACGGGGGAAACACGCTCTCATGCTCCTCGCTGCTGCTGTCAGAGGAGCTCTGATCACCGGACTCTGTTCCAGCATGAGATGTCGACGCAGATTGTCCAACATTAAGGCCGCGACGTTTAAATCTATATTTCGAACGCAAAGGCACATCAGCGGAAGAATCCCAAAGATATCTTCCATATTTCCGCTTCGGAGGCATGATGAAAGTCGACTTGGAAAGTATACCGTATACACGCTGCCGCAACGCGGCTGGTTGCGCTGCAAGTGCCGACTCGTATGTGACTGTGTGACCTTCGAACAGTGGGCGAGCTGTTGTATCTCTCAATCACACGTCGTAAACATTCAGGGAGCTTTGCGCAGCGGTTTCATAGGGGAAAGCTGGAGATAATTCTTCCTCTTTACCGGATGGATGGATATGGATAGATGCTATGAGCGTCCCCTTTATAACGGGGCGGTGACATGTCTGCCACCAGGCTCGAAAAAAAAAAAAACTTTCCTTTTATGTTGGCCTAATGCCTTATCTACATTGATTAAATCTATGTTATTATAGCAAAGAAAAATATAAATTCACGGTCCATCTCTCTGCCTCTTAAGGCAGAATGACCTTATTTTTCCCCATTCTTCATTTTTGTCCTTTATCTCTACTTTTCTGCCACCAATACTCTAACCATCTCTTACTTACTAAATGCGAAGCATTTCTTTGCGTACTGTAAGCACTTTTGCGTTTCTATCTACGTATCTATCTATCTATCTATCTATCTATCTATCTATCTATCTAGCCGCCTACGTCTGGGTGCTCTCGTGATGGCCTCCCTAACTTCGGGTAGACCAAAATTTGTATGGAAGGGTAAGAGGTATTGACGAATATGTCTGCCTAGTCATGACATGAATAACGTGAAAATCCCGTCGCGTATGTCGTCAAACTCATTTCTCCAGACACATGTGGCTCATACCCGTATACCACGGGCCGCGGAATGCGGGTATGCGCCACAGGACTTTGACAATTTATATCTACCCAGGAACGGCGAAAACAGGCATTGGTAATTTAAATGCGAGAGCGTTAAGAGAAATTGACATCGGTGGCGTTGACACTGGTAAGTTACAGGCTAGGAGGATATAAAAACTTTTAAAAATATATAAAAGGAGGATATATAAAAGTTTTTCTATATCCTCCTAGGTTACAGGCCACAACGTTAAGAAAAACGAACATCGTTGGCGTTGACGCGAGGAATACAAATAGAAATCAGAGTCCCAGCGGGAATCGAACCCAAGCATGCTGCGTGGCAATCAAGCATTCTACCACAGAGCCACGTCAGGTCTCGAAACTGCTTTGGAAAAAGACCCTATGCAGGCGTAAATTTGGTGAAACGTCAAGTGTGTTTGCAGTGCTGGCTACCAAATTTGATAAACATGACGTACTCCTTGACGAAAGAGTCATGTCGGATTAACGTCAGTTGTATACTTAAGCGCCATCCATTGTAGTTGGTCTACGTAGCACTATCCAGGGCTACCAACATTGCAAGCGCAAGCTCTACATATTAGCTTACGGCTACTGGTGTTGGCAATATCCATGTTTCTGTTGGCGTCGTTGCACAACTGTAAACAATTGGTTACATGAAACATACGCGACTGTTCAACATGTCTGTGCGTGCGACATTTGTACATATGTTTACCGTCATTTCATAACGTTTCGCTCAATAAAAAAATTACAACCCAGTCACCTTACCTCCGGATGCTTCGCATCACATCGATTCCCGTGGAACTTGGGATCTGCCTAATTTTTTCTATCGCGGACGTGTTCAGCTTTCCATTGTCTTCCCTAAAACTCAAGGCTTCATGTAGACTCGTGCCCACACGTATATCTGGGTGGATATCGCCACATTCAATCAGTACATGTTCCATCGTTTCCTTAGTTCCCCCCACAGCGTGTACATTAATTGTTCTTCTTCGTTACAGAATCTCGCTTTATAGCTACGCGTTCTAACGCAACCCGACCTTGCTTCAAACAGTAAAGCGCTTCCCCTTGAATTATCATAAAACCTCTCCCTCCTTATTTCGTTTTTTCCCTTTCGGTAGTCACTGAGAGCCGGCTTCTTTTCCATCGCTGTCATGCAATAAGTCCTCTCCGCCTCTCTGACTTTTCGCTTAATGCTCCTTGTTGCCATGTCGCCCACACTGCTAGCCGTATATTTACAGGTGAGCCTCCTCGTTCTTTTTCTCCACTGCGTGTCGACGCTTTTTCTATACAAATACCTGAAAACCTTCCCTGCCCATCTACACTCCTTCATTTTCCTCAGCCTCTCTTCAAATCTAATTTTGCTCTGAGCTTCCCTCACTTCAAAACCTGTCCATCCCATATCACCCTTTACAGCCTCATTTGTCGTCTTCCCGTGAGCGCCCAACGCGAGGCGTCCCACAGTCCTTTGATTTACATCCATTCCTGATTGCACCTCTGACTTCATGCACACCACTGAGCCCTCCTCGAAAAAGGGCGCCACGGGTCTCCCTACCCCCCGGCAGCTACCCTCCCCCTCCGAGTGCTTCGGTTTGCACGTCGAACCCAATTTCCTCTTCGTGCCAAGAATCACTCTCCGGCTTTTATCTTTTTCTGTCGGGGGGAGGCGGGACGGCAAACTCTTTCTCCATAGATATACGCCAGATACGGTAACCGGTATGGCTCGGATGACGGCTGTGTGAAATGTCGCGCACGGTGCGGTTTTTGTGACTATCACCTCTGAAGTATGCAATAAAGATTTTGTAAACATATTTGTTAGCTGGCGCACGACCGCTCAACGAAAAAAGGTGGCTGGCATCTCGATTTCCATGGAGTCGTCCCGAACACTGAGCCAAACGTGACCTTTCAGCGTCAGGGGCGCGCACACCCGGGATCTCTGCGGTGTTCTTGCTCATCTTTCAAGAGCACCGAATGTTCAAATTAAGTGCTACGTTGACGCGCAACCAACACTACGTTTACATGAACCCTTCAGTGCCGGACGTAGCAGGCTCTTTTTTTTTTCCCCATCTCTTTTTATTGCATGCGCTCATCGCAAGATAGGGTGATTCATACATAAATGGAAAGTGTTTTCATAGTTTACTGATGACCCGTGCAATAAGCTTTCCGGAGGTCATATCATAGCCAAACTGCTCGTCTGGCCATTTCGGCTACTGTTTGCGGCGCTCAAGAAAGACGGCGTTCTTTACGCGAAGCTCTCATACGTTCGATATAAAAACGAGAGAGCGCAAGCGGCACACACGCAGATAACGGTTTCAGCAGTTTCAGATTGAAGCCCAGTCGCCCAGTATCCACTGCAACACCTGCAGAGGGGGCGAGAACCGCACAAAAAAGAAATTGAAGCCCAGTAGTCACTGCAACACCTACAGAGGGAATGACAACCACACAAATTAAAATATTGCTCGTAAAATTGCACCTGCGTAGTTTATTTCTTGACCACCAGATAGCAGTAAAAGCGCCAAAGCATCGCAATATTACAAAATTTATGTACGCGCGCGTTCCTCTTTTGTTCCTCTCTTCCGTGCACTCCTGTTTAATACATATACAGTTCTGTCACTTTCGTAATTTATTACCCGCGATGTTATCACCTGTATTAACCCAATAAATCGCACGAATAAGAAAAAAAGTGTGGCATAAAAAACAGAAAATTATATTTGGCGTGGCCGTTGTAGTTCTTCTGTTGTGTTGAAGTAGTTCAAACATTTAAACGACAACGGCTCGATACTATACTAACCCTCGTGACCCTTGCGTAGTTGGTTGAGGCAGTTTTGGCGGTTTTGGCGCGCGTGACGGATCGCTTGCTCTTTCGCGCTATTTGTTCGCCGTGGTTCTTAGGTTTCTTTTCGGCGTGGTTCGTTGCGACAGCGGTGACATTATGACGCACGTTCTCGTCAAGTGGCCTAGCGTAGACAAGTGGGATGTCTATCCGCTTAAGGCGCTTGCGGATCCTGCCGTTGGCCTGCGGCTGATGTCGGAAGCCGGCAGCTTCGACGAGTTGCGAGGTTCGGTCCAAAACATCTATTGGCAAGAAGGACATAAGCCGGCACCGGCAGAGCTTCTCCAAATCGGTAAGTAACCTCGGCGTTCCTGCATGCATGCATTTCGTTCCTATTTTTTTCCATTCTTTAATAAGCGTGAGGTGATGTAGACGTCGCCTTTTTCTTTACTTAGGCAAGCCGCACGCCTTGGAGAGAAAGCGCGCGAAGCTCGCGCTTGCTGCCCGCCATATTGGCGATGTTGGCGATACTGGCGATACTTCTGCTGCCGTCGAGGAAACAGAAACAGGACCGTCTCCCAAGGTATGTAAAATGGCACTGCTTTGTGTTTTCCACGTTCCAGCCATAAATCGGTTTCTAGAAAGCATGCTCGCACCGTAGTTCCCGTTTCTCCAGAAATTGCAAAAGTTCGCGTATTGTCGGCACGAACGATCCTTGGGACTGAAATTTTCTAGAAAACATGTGGGCCCATAGTTTTCGGTTCTCAGGACATGATAAATTTCGCGTATTGTCGGCACGATCGATCTTCGGGGCTGAAATTCGATGCATCGCGTGTCCAGATCTGACATGTGGTCGCATCCCATGCGCCCGTGAGCTGCTCTTGCAGGTATACTCGTTTAAGGCAGGCATTGAGAGCTTATGGGTACACTCAAGGAAGCAAGCCCAGTGCCCTTAGCAATTGCGAAAAGGCGAAAGACACCCGGTGTGGTTAATATACTAATCAGCTTGCCATGCTAACGAAGCTTTTATGAGTTGTCACGCGAATGCCGCAGAGGCAAAGGCGCTGCTTGCGCGGTGACGTGACATTTGCTCATTTTATTCTTCGCACGCGGGAACGACGCACAGTCGAAGTTGACTCGCACCCTGCGCGCTATCACGACCTCGAAACATGAAGGTCTAAGGCTTTCGCCTTCAAAATATAAGGGTAGCGTCGAAATTCGATTCGTAGCATGGCTGCGAAAAAACGAAGGGAACTTTAAGGGCTCGTTTGTTGATGAAACCCTTATTAGAACTAACAGATAATGAAGCCAAGGAAGATATAGGGGCTGTTAATGGTACTGTTTTACATGTATTGCAATAACTGTGGTGTAGATGGGAAGAAAGTTAAGTGGACCAAAAAAGAACTTGCCTCTGGCAAGACCGGACTTGCCACCTTTGAATAACGCATCCGATGTTCTACCAATTGAGCTGCAGTGCAGTTGTGCTCTCTTTCGCTAAATTAGGTATTTATGCACAGTAGTGATGCAGAACTATCGGTAAATAGACTATCGATAGTTTCTTTTTAAACTATCGATACTATCGATAGTCTATTTAACGATAGTTCGGCATCACTACCATACAGAGAACAAATAACAGAAAACATTGATAGTTTCTTTTTAACTATCGATAGTGTAAAGAATCTATCGACAGTACTACTATCGCTAAACAATCGACATTATGGAGAGTGCAATCAATAGTACCATCAGGTGTATCGCGGCCAATAGTATAATCAATAGTGTTGTGAATAATTATGCTGTTGTCGGACGGCGATATTGCCAAATGATTTGCGACAGCCTGCTATCCGCAGTACTCAGTTCGCTTACTTTATGAGCACTCTTCTGGCAAAATAAATAAATTATTGCCGCAATCAAAATGCCGGAATATGTCCATAAATAAAATTCGTATTCAAAAGTAACCAGTTACACCTTACAATTAAAACCTTAGCTTTTGATATTCTAATTTTGAAATCACAAAATGCAATATAAATTTGAAGCCGCGCAGTTCCGCCACGTGACAAGTTCCTTTCAGCTAAAGCTGAACAGTTCAGCTTAATAATGTCAGCCAATCAGTCTGCCAAAGGAACGCAAGCATGTCAACTTTCTTGCGCGTCTGCCTTCTTCTCCTGCTCCGCCATATACTACCACGCATTCGGAGAATCAAGTTTAGGCTGCAATGAGTTCACGCGGTTGATTTTATACTATCGATTGTACGGTGGTGAATTCTCATGTCTAGTGCTTTCGACGGCTTTGGCCGTCGAAAGCACTCTGAACGGTCTAGCGCAAAAAAAAAAAAAAAAAAGAAAAAAGAAAAAAAAAAAAGAGCAATAAACGAAGTGCACCCTTCTCGGTATTATACGATACCACGAAAGGAGAATAAGTTCACAGTATAATAGGAGCCAATTCGAGCGACTGCGCTTTTTTTTCTTTTTTGGCGCACACAGACTGCGCTTCTGGTGGCCAAAGCAATTATCGCGGCCGCAGTGATAATCAAGAACGGAAACTGCAAGGCGGGCACATCAGTGGCGCCGAGCATGCTCAGAATTGGCCCGTTTCGAACTGCAGATGTCGCTCGTGCTGTTCAGAGTGCGACAGTCCATCGTTCTAGACATGTGTGTTGACCACTGTATTTTCAAACTTACTGTCGATAGCGCTATCGATAGTTTCTTGTACCATCGATAGTTCGATAGTGGCTCAACTATCGATAGTATCGATAGTACCATCGATAGTTCTGCATCACTAATGCACAGGCAAACCCGGGAGTGCTAGTCAGTGCCACACATAGGCATGACAACGAGTGTGAAGCACTGCTTTTTTTTATTTCCTTGTTTTTTCTTTTTTTGTGCCAGTTGGTGTCACCAAGCATGTGATCTTTCAGTGAGCTGACAGCTTGCCACTAAGCCCTCACATACTACCTGAAGGCATAAAGTCTTCCAGAATGAGGCCCTAGTGGTTAACAAATGAAGCAAGTGAACTTTAACGGCTCATTTGTTGATAAAACCCTAATTAAAAGCCATAATTCTGTGTCAATTTTATTCGGGTTATATCAACAAACGAGACCTTATAATTCGATTCCTTCGTTCATTCACAGCAAGGGTGTTGTTGCGGCCGACTTGATGCCTTCAGGTAGTATGTGAGGGCTTATTGGTCAGCTGTCTGCCCACTGAAAGATCACATGCTGGGTGACGCCAACTGGCACAAAAAAAAAAAAGCAGTGCTTCACACTTGTCATGGCTACGAGTGGTGCTGCCTAGCACTCCCAGGTTTGCATGTCCATAAATACCTAATTTAGCTGAAGAGAGCACGACCACACCGCAGCTAAATTGGTAGAGCATCAGATGTGTTATTCAAAGGTGGCAAGTTCAGTCCCTGCCAAAGGCAAGTTGTCTTTTTGTCCACTTTCCTCATGTTTACATCGCATGTACTACAATAAAGTTAAAACTGTAGAAGTAATCTCCCTTATACCTTCCTATCTGTCGGTTCTCATTGTGGCAAAACTTGTATGTGTGGCATGTCTCATGAGTCTAAAGGTCTTCTAGGTTTGATGATACTTAAACGTACTTCGTGAGGCCTACTGAGGTGCTACAAGACTTTGTGATTGAAAAAAAAAATCGTCTAAAGTTGTCTCACTGAATGTATGTGTGACGTCAGCGTACCAAAAGTCACACGACCTCAGTGTCATGTGACATCACTGATGCAATCCTTTAACGTCATTTTACTATGGCAGCAATAAGATGACGTCACATGACTTGGTCCTCAAAGTTCTTCAATCATACCAGCTGCGAAACATGCCCATGGACTAGCTTGCGGAGGTTTGCAAACCGATGTGCCTCATGGGGACTGTGACAGAAAACACCACATCGTTACAGTCTTCGCTGTTATTGCACGATTTTCAGTAGCAAGAACTCGGACAAGTGGTTTCAGAAAAGGCTGGTGAGCTCCTTAGGTGCATTATCATGTGCCAAATGGAAGTCGCAAGCGTAAATGCCCCATTCGTCTATGTGGCATCCCGTGTGGGCAATAAAATTCAGTTATTAGCTTGTTAATTCGCTTACAAATCACACCGCAATCAGCAGACCTCCACAGTACCGGCCAATGGTGTGTCTGGATTTTGATACAAGGGGCCTATAAGGAGTTTCGCTACTCATGATTGAAGAACTGATTGTTCCTTGAAAAAAAAAGGGGGGGGGGGTTGGCAGTTCCTTGAAGTTCAGCACCACATGAACGAAAGAATGGGAATTTCAAGGGCTCGTTTTTCTCTATTAGCCAAATTGATTATAACAGACCAGAAACCCCAAGGAAAGCATAGGGAAGTTATTTGTAGTATATATAGTGTGAAATCTGAAGAAAGTAAAGTGGACGAAAAGATAGCTTGCCGATGGCAGGAACCGAACCTGCGACCTTCGGATTATGCATCCGATGCTCTACCACTGAGCTACAGCGGCGGCCATCCCCCCCGTCCACTTTATGGGGTATATATGTGCATTTTAAACCTGGGAGTGTTCGTCAGCGCCACTGGCAGCCATGGCGGCGAGTGTGGAACACTCTTTTTTTGCCTGATGACGACACAAAGCACGTGATTCTTTATGCGAGCTGGGCAGCTGACCAATAATCCCACGTACACTACCATAAGGCACTCAGTCTGCCAGAACGAGACACTGGCTATGAATGAATGAAAGAAGGAGAATTTCAAGGGCTCGTTTATTTTTATTAGGCAAATTAATTAGAACTAACAGACGAAAAACCCCAAGGAAAGTATAGGGGAAGTTATTTGTAGATTGTAGCACCACATGAGTGGCAGACAACTTCAAGGGGGGAGAGGGAGAAGGCTGGGGTGGATCAGCATGATCAACTGAGAAGAAAAAAAATGTTTTTTTGGCTTTGTGTCGCCATAGGTGAATACATAAGAGACCATGTGACCTTTATGGCATACGACTGTCTTTTTCAAGCGCTCCAAAGGACTCTGAAATGTGGCTGCACGTTCGGGTGCTAGAAGTCAAGCAGTCAAACTATGTTTGGATGGTTCTTTCAGAGCGCCAGCCTCCAACTTTGAGCGCTCCCAACTGCTCTCACTTTGAACAGGGATGGGAACATTGGCTAGATCTCGCTGAGATAACATGCAACGTCACACTAAATGCCATGGTTGCTGCAGTTGTTGACAGGTGACAATGCCAATGCGCATTTACTTTGCACTAACACCTTTGGGAGTTTTGAAATGAAAAGTTCAAAGCATTGTGTGGGTTTGCTGGACAGTGTTCATGGCATCTTCATGCATTAAACAAGTCTTAACTGCACCATGTTGAAGTGGAGGCCACTACTTAAGGCACAAGAATCATCGGTGCTGCTTTTACAGCACTTCACAATTGAATGCCCTAAAGGTATAGCAGCTTGAACCATGACAATCACAAAATCGATGCAAACAAGTTGGCAGAGCTGTCGCTGCCTTGAGGTATTTCTGAGCTAGACAGCGCCATTCGTCGATGTTGCGCTCAAATGATTGTTTACACGGTGGCTTTCTGTGCTGCCCGTGTCGTGGCACTGCCCTGAGGTCGCTGATGCATTAGTTCAGTTCTTACACTGCTCCTTTCGCTCAGATTGTGAGCTGTGCTTGAATATGCACACTCTGAGTCAAAGGACCAGAGCTTCCAACCAAATACACATTAGTTTCCTGAACTGCATCAAGCTTGCTATAGTCGGGTATAACTTTATCAGTCTGGCATTTTGCTGTCAAGGGGAGATGCAAATAAGCCTGTACATACATATGGGCATGTACCCGAGGCTGATGTCATGACCCATATGGCCGGTGACACCCTGCCTTTGGAAAACATTGCCAAGTGCATAAGCGGGACTACTACTTGAGTCACATATGTGATTGACTGTCGCACTTTAGTCACCTGCACTGTGTGGGCCTCTCCAGACTTATTCCGACTGTAATATTGATGTATCCCTGTGCTGTGCATAATTATGCCATTTTCTTACTCGAAACCAATGTCGCACATCTGCCGTGCTGCCTCATTACAAGTTTTCGTTGTTAGGAAAAGCTGACTTTTGTATTTAGTAGTTCATTGCAGTGGTGCAGAGGTCCCAATATAACCTTTGGCCTCGAGCCACCTAAACTGAAACCTGTTTCGTGCAATACTCCTTTCCTTGGCCAGTATTCTTTCACTTAAGCCATCAATTTAGGCTGCATAAGGGAAATCCTGCAAAGTGTTACATAATAACATGACATGCTGCAGTGACTGATGTCTGTAAATAAGGCAGTATCAGCTTCTAAATGTTCTTTTGAAAACATCAAAATTAGTGTGTTTTGCTTTCCCAGTCTGATATTTTGCTTAAAGTTCAGGTTATTATTGATTTTCTTTTAAGCCACAGTACATCACTTCGTGTATAGCTCACAGTTACTGGTTCTGCACTTGCATGGGTTCTCTTTCATGAGACTCATGTTGGTGACATCAATAGCACTTGCATGCCATTTTTGATCCATAGTCATTCTTGTGACTGTCATTCTTGTAGAATACGTGTTGTATATTATAGAGGTTTAATATTGCTCTGATAGCATGGTTGAAGGGATTGCTTCAAGTGCTTTGTGTAATGTACTAGTAATTAAATCTATGTCCTTTACCCTGTTTTATTTTTCAAAGGGGCAATGCAACTGCGCCAAAAGAGTGAGAGAGCTTGAGGAAGACATCAAAATCTTAAAGGCAGTTGTTGACTTGGCATCGCTAACTAAAGGTCAGTAAAATTTGCCAAGTATGACTGTTCGTGACTGTTATGACTGTTATAATCTTTCTCACACTTTTATTTGTAGAACCTGCATGCACGGCAGGCTTACGAACAGAGTTCACAGCAGTTATCCAGCAATGTATTGCTTGTTAGCAAAAACCTCTTTGATACATATCCCCCTAAAGTTTACATAAGCTTAAAATTTAGCTATAACGTATATTCTGCAACTCAGTTTCCTCAAAGCATTTTGGAGTTTCTGATTGTTTTGGTACATAATGGTTCCTTGTATCATTACGAATATGTGTTTTCACAGGGACCCTTTGCCGTCATTTAGTGCATGGTCGCACCAGTCACCTCGATTTGAGGTGACTAGTGACTCTCTGTGCTGCGAATCTTCCTTCTTTTGGGATAGGTAATGAGGACAGTGTACTGATAATTACAACTTCAAGGAAATCACGTTCCACAGATAAACATAATGAATGTACAAAACTGTGAAAGTGATGTTGAGAAATGAAGAGCTGCCAGTGGGCTTGCCTTTGATAGCCATCTGCACCAACATTCAATGGAAGCGCATTTCGTGTAATGCCATTAAATGTGTACTGCACACTTTCAAGCGGGAAAGAACCACGCTGCGGGACTCCTCCGCATGAGTTATAGCAGGATTTTGTCTGGGGGAAGGGGGGGAGGGTGCCAACTCGTGTTGCATTGTGACTGGGGCAGGGGAGAGTGCTGGTGTAGCGTGAGGGTGGGGGGGGAAGTGCTAGTGTGGCTTGAGGGAGGCGAGTTCCCCTTTTGCACTCGCCTGCCAACACCGCTGCTCCACCACAATAATTGAACAAGAGCAGTAAAATGTATATCCTTTGCGAAAATGAAAGAAGCTCATAGTTGCGTACCTCTTGGAAAGCTACATGCCGCAGTGAAGCACTACTTGCGTAGCTTGCATGGCCGGGCAGCTCAATGCCTAAATACTCTGAATGGCACAAAAGGGTAGGTAGGTAGGTGATGCGCTGTGTACAAATGGTACAGATTGCATGATTGCAACCACATGTGTTGGATGTGAAGTTTTAAACACACAGAGCAAGTTCTCACTTTCACATCATTGTACAAAGATGGTTGCTTATCTTTAAAGCCACCACACTTGGTACAGTAGCTAATTTGATGTTCGTGCTCCATTAATGGACAGTGAATAAAAAAAATTCATGTCTTTGTCTTAGCGGCTGAATCCGATCGTGCATATAACGCACTTTTGCACTGAGATGTCTGATGTGGTGAAGCAGTCTAGGAGCTCTCCATAGAAACACCTCTTATAGCTCTTCTGTTGTGTTCATGTGAGAAACAAACCATTTTTTTAAAGAAATGTCTTATAAAGCATGATTCATGATTGCTTGCAAAACCGGGGTTATTTTTTGCGTTCTAGATGAGCAGCAGAAGTGCCCTTGAAAGCACACGTGATACTTTCATGCGATCATTACCTCTGATCAGCCTGTTTGAATTTTGATAAAGACTGTGGGATCAGGAATTAAAATTTGAGTTGCTGTTTGGATCCTTAGAACTAACTGGCAAGGGATAAAAATTGTTCTAGAGGGCTCCAAAGATGACAGTATGTTTTTGAAGTCATATTTGTATCATTTTGAAACAGCGCAAAGAACGATGCTCACAGAAGACTTAACAACACGAGCACTGACTGACAACTGAGTGCTTTATTCAAGCAACAAAGAAAAAGAAAAGGAAGAAGAAAGAACAGAAAATGCACGCTCAACCTAAGCACATAAGAAAAAGATTACAGGCATGCAGCATAACTAGGTATTGTCCAAGTAAGTCTACTCACGATCGAGCAATGCAGTCGATGGTGTGCTAACACGGGTGTTGCTATTTTTGCAGATAGCGAAAGCTTTGGCTGTCTCCCTTATGCGATAGTGTCCAAAAATGATGATCGTGTGGCAGAACTCCGGGGAGCAGCCACTAGCAGCACATTGGGAAGACAAATGCAAATACAGTGCACCCTTTACTATGGTGCTCACGCAGGCGAATGTTGAGGCAGCTCCTCCTTTGCCCAGCATAAACCCACTGTGCTGCTTGTGGCTGCTCCCTGGTGTTCTGCTGCATGACCACCGTTTTGGGTGAAGTGATTCTCACACAAGGGAGATAGCTGAAGCTTTTACTATCTGCAAAAATGGCGACACGTGTGTTGGCACACCATTGATTGCGTTGCTCTATTGTGAGCTGACTCACTTGGACAATACCTAATTATGCTGCATGCCTGTAATCTTTTTGTCATGTGCCTAGGTTACTTGCATTTTCTGTTCTTTCTTCTTCCTTTTCTTTTTCCTTGTTGCTTGAATAAAGCACTTAGTTGTCAGTCAGTGCTCTTGTTGTTCAGTCTTCTGTGTGCATCATTCTTTGCGCTGTTTCAAAGTGAACCCAAACCAACAGCCCAACTCTCCGTTTTATGGCATATCGGTATAGTTATTTCTATGATGTTATGCAGCAAGTGGCTGAATTGTTGGGTAAATATTTTGTTCAGCCAGGGGGACCACAGCTGCAAGTTCACTCTATGCCTCTCTCCATTTGAGAAGTCACAGCTGTCGTGTTTGTTAGTTTATGCATGGTGAAATGGAAAATTGTGCTGGGCACTCCAGGATTGTCCTAAATGAGTAGTGTTGCTTTGAATGCCTTCAATTAGATGTCTCGAGTAAAATGCTATACTAGTGCCTAAGTGTCGTTTAATACTAACACACTAAAAGCTCGTTAATTCGAACTCAAAGAGGATTGTTCGAATTAAGCGGAGTTTGAATTAGCGGGCAGGCTAAAATGAACGGACATCGCGCCACACTGCGCGGGCAGAACCCAAGGAAGACACCTACAGACTCGTTATCGCGAATTAGGCGCTACTACACGTTTGTGGCAGGTGATTTTGCAAATTAGGTTCATTGAGCTCTATCGGCTAGCCAATGGAAATTAACTGACCAGTCAGTACGCGAGAAAAATAAACACCGACATACATTCATGTGAGCAGTGATCGTTTATCAAATATATGACGCTATCTATGCTTCAAAGCACGTTTATTTACATGGCAGAGTTAGCGCAATCATAATTAAAAGTAATCAGTGGTTGGCATTCTGCTTGCATTATTTCTGTCGGGACTCCGTCATCGACATTTGCCGCTTGCACAAGAGCTCCAGCGCAGCGTCCGAATTCTCATCTGCAGAGAAATGCTGCTGTTGCGTTGTTTTGCATCTCTAGTAATTTATTTTGGTTTGGTTTTGCAACACATTGAGATTATTCGGGGGGGGGGGGGGGGGGGGACTTGTGCGAGGAGCAATGAAAACGAGGGGCTCCCAGTTCGAATGAACCGTTGTGGATACTGATGTGTTCGAATTATTGGGAGTTTTCTCCCATAGAAATACACAGGCCTGTGCTGGGACCAGGGCACCAGTTCAAATTATCTTTAAGTTCAAATTAACCGAGTTCGAATTCAGGAGCTTTTTCTGTAATTAATACTTAATTACTTACATAATTAAGATAGGGAGATGAGTATACAGGGTGCCCCAGCTATCTTTAGCCAGAGTTTAAAAATATGCCGACGCACGCAATGACAACGTGACCAAAGGCATATTGCTGACTGTTGCCGTTGAGTGAGCCAGACTATTTTTTGTGTTATGATTAATTGCTTAATTAGGCCACTTTAACTTTTGAAACAATGAAGATGGGCTAAAAATTCCAATGAGAAAGTTGTAGATTGGTCTAGAAAATGCCGAATTAGACAGATTCAAACTTTACATCTGTTATTTATTACTGTTTTTCTGCTAACTACCAATACCCGTGAAATACAAAAAAAATACCACGTGACAAACCCACTTGCGTGCCTACGCTCGCCATTATTCTAGTGCCCCCTAACGTTCTGCATATGAACGATACGCTTCGCTCGCACCGGTTCGTGACAGCGATAAGCAGACAAAGGGGTTATCGCCCTTGCGGGTGCTAGCAAAACGAGTTTGTCGCACAGCCACCACCATCGTTGCGGCCCTGTCAAGACATCACAAATCGGGCAAATGCTATGGTTGTTTGCATGCGCAATGTTAGGGAGCGCGAGAATCATCGTGAGCACTGGCGTGCGAACGGGTTTGTCACGTGATATTTTTTTGTATTGCGCGGGCATTTGTAGTTAGCAGAAAAACACTAATAATTAACAAATATATAGTTCGAAACCATCTAATCAGATGTTTTGCAAAGCGGTCTACAACTTTCTTTTTGGAATTTTTGGCCCATCTTCGTTGCTTCAAAAGTTAGTCAATTCAAGTGGCCTAATTAAGCAGTTAATCGGAACACAAAAAATTGTCTCGCTCACTACAGGCAACAGTCAGCGACATGCGTTTGGTCGCGTCGTCATTGTGTGCATCGGCATATTTTTAAACTCTGGCTAAGGGTAGCTGGGGCACCCGTATACAGTCTAGTGGCTTGAAGGAAGGCTGACCACTTGTACGACGACAGTTGCACTATTGGCATTATCCAAGGGCCCATCATAATTTCATTAGTTAATGGCCTATCATGAAATGAAATCGTTCAGTTGCGGAAACTGATTTCCGTCGGTCACGGGCTTATGCTGGGCAGGTACTAAATATGTGCTCGAGTGTTTCTGGCACTTGACAGTGATCACAGTTGGGACCGATGTCAGGGCAGCCGATGAGATGCGCATGGCGTCTTGTGAAGGCCACACCAAGACGAATCTAGTGAATCATACTTGTGATGTGTTACTTTAATTTACAAGGTGTGAGCACCCTCATTTCCGGCTGCCATTTGTGCAATTGCCGGTGTCATGGCTGCGGTTTGGACAGATAAGACTATAGCATATAATTGAGCGTAAAGGAACGCTAAAGAGCAAAACGATTTTTTCCGCTGGAGTAGCCTTCCACGATACCAAAAACGCCACGCTTGTTGCAATAAGAGGTCTAATAATCGAGAAAATGTGCTAAAAGAAAAGGCGCGTGGCGACGCCACCTTGTAATTTCCGCAGCATTTGCCGTGATGTCACATTTTTGACGGTGCCCATGAGGGCTTACGTACTTCCTAATCGGTGCAAATGAGGTGCATTGTCCTCTGAGGAGTCCATAGACTTAACGTACCAAGTTTGAGGAAATTTCATTTAGCCAGTGGCTCCAAAGTATGATAAATACACTTTGAAATCTTTGACGTCACGCGTGTAGATTTTGGCACGAAATTTAAAAATGAAACTTTTAACTCGATTTTCTCCTCTATTAATGAACCTATGATGGTGAAATAAACGACACTAGAGTTTTCAGAGCACACTTTATCAATCTAAGCCAATTTATTGGTTCTTTTTAGTGTCCCTTTAACTCACCGCTACCAATAACAGCCTTGGTGTCAGTTTGAGTTTTGGCAATCCACAATACCTTGTAACCAGGCCATATTTTGCACATGCCTTTGAAGATTCCTGTGAAGAACCTTAGCGTGTAACATATGACTGTGAGGCATGCAAAGATATTTTTGAAAATTTTTTTCTGGTTTTATATGCGCTAATGTTGTGTTGTGGTGAAACATGTTGTGGTGGTGTGGCTCCCATCAAGGTGAAACATTGTGCACATATGAATAAAAAAAGATAATTTTGAAGGCTGGTTTTTTTTTTCTTGACACAACCTTAAGTAAAACCAGCAAATAATGACTTCAAGTAAGCTGTAGGTGATGTTAATCATCCTGTTTTAGGTGTGCTGTAGTGACTCGATATGGTATAAAAAAAGTGAATTGGACGAAAAGACTGTTACCGCCGACAGGGACCAAATCTCGTCCACTTTACTTTCTTCACAATCTATATCACAGTTACTACAATACGAAACAGTAAGATTAATGTCCCCTACACCTTTCTTGGCTTCATTATCTGCCGACTTTCAGGTTATGTCAAACAAATAAATCAGCCCTCAAAATTCTTCTTGTTCGTTCATAGAGAGAGTCTCGTTTTGGCAGACTTCATGCCTTCAGGTAGGATGCGAGGCCTTATTGGTCAGCTGTCCGTTCATGAAATGATCACGGGCTGCGTGACGCAAGCTGGCAAAAAGAAAGGATGTACAGCACTTGCTGTCATGGCTACAAACGGCACTAACGCTGCCATGTTTGCATGCACATAAATAGCCAGTAAAGTGGGAAAGAGCGTGACTGCACCGTCGTGCAATTGGTAAAGCATTGGGAGTGTTATCCGAAGGTTTCAGGTGCAGCCCTTGACGGCAGCAAGCTGTCTTTTCTTCACTTTAGCTTCTTCACATCTGTATCACAATTACTACAATACACTTGCAACAGTGCAATTAACATTCCTCATGCCTTTCTCTACCTCATTATCTGCTGGTTTTAATTAAGATTTTGCGCATAGTGAATTAGTGCTTGTCATATAATTTCCAACAAACATGGTTCTGTTGTGCATATTGCAGATGCTGCAAAGATAGTCAAGCGCCTGAAGAGTCTGGCAGAACAAAAGAAGGATGATGCTGTTCCTTCATGCCCAAAGGTACATTACATACAGATTTCAAACAGTTAATTGGACCTAAACTTTTTTTCAGGCAGTGCAAATATTTCTCATGAGTTTTCTTCTGTTTTGTTAAGGCAGGCTGCAAGGAAACTTAAAAGAATATTGGTGAATGATTCCTCATGTCACTTAATACTCAATAGCAACTTTACAAAAGAGAACGAAGAATGGTATTGGCTAAATTTTGCAGACTTCTACCCTCCTGCTTCTTCCACCATGAGCACACCCTCCACGAGCCAGGGTACCACTTGTATAATTGTTATCTTCCTGAGCAGCGTTTTTTTTCCTCATTTTTTATGGCGCGGTCGGACTTCCTGGAGATTAATAGCCAAGGTTGAACTCTGCCTCCCACAGCCGTCTTCACTGCATAGTTGACCACTGGGCCGCCAGGCGTGGCTCGCACTTTCTTCAAGAAGAAATCGTGACAAGATCAGTACATGTTGCATTGCTTATGGCAGTATAGGGAATGCTGTAATACAGGCAGAATGCTCGCTGTCTTATGGAGGCTCTGAAATGCTGTAGTGATTTTTCATGGTGCATAATCTTTGTTGCTGTTAAATTAATACAACAAATTATAAAGGGTTCCAGCTGTTGCGAACCACCATTGTTGGAGGTTTAAGTTAGAAAAGTTACCTGTTATATCAGTGAAACAGCCAATTGAATGAGGAGCCTGTGGGATGTGACCCATGCATCATGCCATGGGTAAAAGCAACCGAAAACTTGACTGGTGGTGCTGCAGTGATGTGTTGGTATGTGCATATTTGAAGTGTCATAATAAGTATTGCACTTTACCAAGGTTCCTAACGTAGCCTACTAGTGATCTAAAGGGATTAAGGGGGGGATGGATAGCAAAGACAGGTGCAACTACTACTGCCCATCCCTCTGTTATTTTTGAAGCAAACTCCACAAAATTTTGCAAGTGGCTTGAATGGAGATTTTACTAGATGTTTTGTGAATTTGGTAAGAAAATAAAAAGCCATTCTAAAAATAATAAAAATAAATCATTTTACTATTTTTATTTTTTGAAGGAACATTTGTGAAAAAGATTTTGCATGTAAAATGGTGAAATCTCTTCTGGTTATTACATTTGCCTAGGGTATCCTTCTGAACCAAAATAATAATTGTAGGCATCACCATTCTTTAGTTAAAAATTTAGATGTTTCATGACTATAATTTTAGGGCTTTTTTCTGTAAGACACACTTTCGTAAAAAAATACAATTTTGGTGGCAACACGATTTTTTTGCTTCAGAAAGGGCGAACGTTATTGAGAAAGAAGTCACAAAAGTTTGGACTTGATAGCTGGAGTGGTTACAGAGAAAATGTTCCTTTTCTGACGAAATGTTGTGTTTGGAGAAAACTCCATTTAAAGTTTGAGTTGCCGCGGTGCAGTCACGGGATAAGGCGCGTTTGGGGCCATTTTTAAATGCTTTCCACTGCGCGAAAAAACGCGCCACTTCGTGGAGGCACTTATCAGTTAATTTGCTGGATTATCGTGCTATCAAAATTGAAAAATCGCATTTTCAGTCGATTTTGCCCTCCATCCCCCCCTTAAGCTACCACCTCATTCAGTTCATACGCAATTGTCAAAACCATTTCAAGGTCTCTTTAAGAAGCAAGCAACCACTGAGGAAGTAATTCTTACATTAGAGAATATGTAGTCAATCACAGAGCAGCAGTGCTGCAGTGCTTCATGAAATGTTTTCATATTTGCTGCCTCACTGTATGGTAGTCTGACAAGTTTTAATCTTTATAATCAAATGGTACTTCAAACCAAACCAATTCAATTCCTGTTTCTGTATGCAGGTTGACATAGGCAGAGGTGTCTTGGTGGAGCAAACTGTTTTGACTCAACTCTCCATGTCATGTCACGGTGGACCGGGAAAATTCGCCAGGGCCCTCTTACGTCATCTATTTGACGATAGTGAACTCGAGGGGCGATGCTTGTTTGGAAAAGGCAGCGGTGAACAGAAAGAGGCTTTGGACCCCGTGCGTGTGAACGCCATAATAGGTGAGCATGTTTACCTTGAACAACCTGGTGAAAGGCAGGCTAGTTCTTTTTTTACAATGTTTACCTTAATCATCACGTGATGAAATGTACAAGGAAAGCCTGGGTTAGTTGGTGTTGGTGATAGTTCATTTTTGATCTGCACACAGCGCTAAAGGGACGAAGATGTAATTAGAAAAAGGTGACGACACGGATGCTGCGACACAGTGCTCCTGTCGTCACCTTCTTTTTTCAACTTCGTCCGTGTCCTTTAGGTGCTGTATATAAGCTGATCAATGACGCAATGTACTGGCGTCATTGAGCGGGGTGGGGCCATAAGCACCCCGGCCTAGGTGATGGCCTAGAGTCCTTGGACATGGGCGGCTGCGTGCCATACTTGTATTTAATTCTCTGTTGTACTGAACGAAAATAAAAGAGCAACAGCTCGTAGAACGTCTTTACGCCTACCAAGATTGGTGGCTTGGTATAAGTGTTCTTTGTCGCATGCCTTCAAAATTAGGTTTACCAAAGCTTATACAAAAGAAACCCCAAAAGTGTAACTCCATGCATCAAGGTTGTCTAAGCAGGATTGTTTTAGGTCACAATATTAACTTTAGTAGTAAGTTTACTTGGACAGATGTTTTTGTTAATTAATGCATGCCTCTGAATTATCACCTAATTAGAGAACAGGCAGGTGTCGATGGGATTTCTAGTACCGTGTGGTTATGTTGGAGAAACAGCTAGGCAGGTCAGTGTTGTACTAAGCTAAAACTGCTCAAAGCCATTGTAGCAGCGGAACAAATCTGGTTACTGTACTAGAGCTGTAGCTATCGTACATATGAGTTCTGTCTTTGCGAGAGGTCTTATGGAGGATATGAAATGCTGCAAGTTCTAGTTCTCTTGACAGATCATTTCCAAATGTTCTTTTTTTGTGCTTGAAACGTGGATTGCACTTAATAAGAATGTTCATTTAAAAAAAACAAGGTACTATCAGACAAGGTCTTTCTAGTACTTCTAACACATCTTGATCGCGTATGGCCAGACCGATCGACGTCTTGACCGCACAAAAAAGACGAGGATGGAGGGAGATACGACGACACGGGCGGTATATGGCCAGACATGTCACAATTTCTTTAAGGATTATCGTCATCTTTTTGCACTTTCATAAAAGTAGTTTTTGCAAAAATTCAACTTTTCAGCACTGAAGCGGTGTAAATATCTTTCACTGAAAGTGAGCTGAACTAAGGAATGGTAAAATCTGACTGTTTAGCCACTTTTTAATGTCTCCTGAAAAAATAAGCATGAATAATAATTGGCAAATGTAGTATTAGGTAACGCTTCCCTTTTATTTTTCTGATAAAAAGCTTGTTTTCTGTTTTAATGACACAATTGCACTTTTTTTTTTTCTTTGCTATGTAACCTAGCTTCTTGTCTGATGACAAAACTAATGCGGTGTTTACACTGATGCAAGTCTCTCTCTCTTTTTTTTTTTAAGGGAAGTGTAGATAAGTTACTTTTCCTGTGGTATTGGATATAGCTCTAGACTTTTTATAAGGCACATGTGGTCAAGCACCAACAGAGGTGGAACACAGAGATGACACCGTAACGACCCACCATGTGTTGCCTACTTGATTTTCTGTTTCCATCAGTATGCTGGTGAATTTTTTCCGAGAGCAGTACTTATAACCAGTGGGAAATTGTATGCTTGATCATCTTAGAAATTTATCTATACTAGATTATGACACATTCCTAATGCTCCATTTTTGCCTGTGTTGTTGACATCCTCTTCATAGGCTATACCTGCACGCAATACCCAGGATGCAACGTCGCATACCTAAAGAACAGCCTATCAACCCTGCTTGCAAGGCACGGTAAATGAAGGCCCTACCATCACTCGGAGGTTCAACGTGACTGTGCTTCCTAATCGGTGGGTGGGTGCTAATCGGTGGGTAGGGTTTTGCAACGCATTGACATTATGCAAGGGGGGGGGGGGGGTGGCTTGTGCGAGGAAAACTTTCTGTGAGAGAGGGCAGAAAGTGTTTTCTGCAGGTTAAGGTACGCACACTGTTCTTTCCAAGTGAATGGTAAAAGAACTGAGTTTGAGCAGTGGCCTTTGTTTTATATGCAGGCAGCCTT
>JALIZH010024545.1:0-20742 GCA_030522465.1 Rhipicephalus appendiculatus
CAATTTCGTTGAGGCTACTGGACAATGGAGCATAATGACATTATCAATCAGGTGATAACAAGAATGCGCGGAATTTAACAAACGCCAACATATAGACGATGGACAGCTTGTGTTAGAAAAAGTGGCCACCCTGTATACGAAGTGTGTCTTGATGATGAGTGTACCAGAATCTTAGAAGTGCTAACACCATCTTAATCTACGTAAATGGCACGTCAATAGCTGATAAAATTAAGGCCACCTTCCTAGATTAAGAAAAGGCGTTTGATACGGTCGAGATATCAGCAGTCATGCAGGCACTGCGGAATCATAGCGTCGATGAACCATACGTAAAATATTGGAAAAAAATTACAGCCGCTCTACGGCCACCACAGTGGGCGTAGAGCGGCTGACAAAAGTGACAAAATTCCAAAAAAAGTAGGGTGCAAGACAGGGAGACACAATCTCCCTGCTGCTAGTCTCAGCTTGTTTACGGCAAATTTTCAGGGACCTAGACAGGGAAGAGAACGGAGATTTCCAGGGGACGAATTGCAAGTCATGATTGTAGAATTGGAGAAGGACAGCACAATGGTCAGTCTGAAACTAATATGCAGAAAAGTACAGTAATCCACAAAAGTCACGGAAAAGAACAGTGCTTTGAGACAAGTAGCGAGGCATTAAAAATGGTAAAGGAATACATCTACAAATGACAGGTAGTGACCGCGGAGCCGGACCATGAGAGTGAACATTCGGTAGGCAGTCTCACATCATGAATTGTAGTTTACCATTATTTCTCGAGAGGAACAGCTGTATGTGACCGGTACTTACCTACGGAGCAGAAACCTGGAGCCTTATAAAAAGGGTTGAACTTAAATTGAGAACGACGCAGTGAGCAATGGAAATGAAAATGATAGGCGCAACCTTAACGAACAGGAATATAGGAGAGTAGGTCAGGGAACTAACGGGTGTTAAGGACACAATAGCCAAAATTCAGCGGAAGAAATTGACATAGGCAGGGCCCATAGTGCGTAGGCAAGATAACCAGTGGCGTAGCCAGGGGGTGGCACACCGGGCACGTGCGCCCCACGAAATGTTTTTTTTCGCCATGGCATACAGAGCGAAAAATGACCATTTCAAGGAGGTGCCCCCCCCCCCCCCCCCCACCCCAAAAAAAATTTCTGGCTACGCCCCTGAAGATAACCACTGGTCACTAAGAATCACAGACTGAATTCCAAGGGAAGGCAAATGCGCGAAGGCGGAGACAGACAGGTAAGTGGGGAGGTCAGGTAAAAAATTTTGGGCATAACATGGCCGCAGCAAGCACAGGACCGGGTTGATTGGCGGAACATGGGAGAGACCTTTGCCCTGCAGTGGAACACAGTCAGGCTGCTGCTGATAATCATCATCATCAGTTTGATTCAGTGTTGCGTGTGGTAAGCGTTGTACAGCGTAAGCGGTTAGTGTCTCAAAACAACCAGTATAGTTGACGTAGGTATCCACCGCCGCCGGCGTGTGTCACGCATATCTCGCACGTTGGGACAAAGAAACCAGGCATCAATGTGCGTTCGAACCCAGGCCTTCTGCGTCGCAAGAAAGTGTTCTACCACAGAACCACACAGGTGCTTCGCGCTTTTCGTATAAAGACCCTATGCAGGGGTTGCCGGTGGCCAGATTTGAAAACGAGCCAAAACTGGAGCCGGAAGTAGCCAAGGTAGCCACGCTATTCAATTTTATCGCCCACTTAGCAGCCAAAGCGAAAAAAGGCGATATTATATATAGAGTTGTTAGTATTCAACAGTAAATATGATTTTAAATGAGCGAAAACAGAGTATAACGAGTACAATATTTTTTTTCCTCTTGCTTGTTCTCCAAGGCACAGGCAAGTTGCAAATAAGTTAAAGACTCACAGGGTCCCTTGAGCATTCACCTAGAACGACTAGAAGGCGACAGCCATCTTCTTTCGCTGCTCAGCGGATGTACAAGGAAGCAGGGAACACGAGCCGTGGCTTCACGTGCCACTGCCAGGCGCCGTCTTCATTTTCGTTAGTTGAGGTCGCGCGCTCACGGTTTTGTTCGCCGCACAAAGAAGGCCGCTACACCGGCATCGTGTGGCGTTATGTCACGTGACGTCACGCCACAGTTTGTGACACCATGATGACGCCACAAGTTTTTGTGATCTGCAACGTCATAATGACGTCATATGGGGACGTCATAACTTGATGATTTTTTGAATCACTCCTCCCCGACGTCGCGGGACGGTCTCCGCCGATGGTCAAATTTCCCATTTGATGAGGCATCGAATGCTTTCACCTGAAAAATTATCATACTTCCAGTGAGCCAGAATAAAATTTGTCTACAACAGATAGAGTTCTCGCAAAGGTAAGCTTGGGCCAGCAACTCAATAGGAACTTTAAACGTTGAAGCTGTTTTTTTTTCTTTCTTGAAGCCGTAGGCCGTGATTGGTACAAGGTTACCATAATACCAGACCATCATAAAGTACAGAAATCTGGCCGAAGATCAACAGTCCAGCTCCATATTGTTGCTGATATCTCTCTGACGCCGCTGTGTTTCAGCATGAGACTGTGGCGTCAGCGCTGGGCTATATATCGGCACGTTTCCTTACAGTAATGCGTCCCTTCGTGTCTGACGTAGGGACGCTCGTTGGGTGCCTCGACGCGCACTAGCCCGCTGGCGGGGCAAGGACATGTGCGCGCATAGACCAACACGACAGAATAGCTTGAAAATAACGGTTAATCATTAGACTTGCCTTCTGTTTATTCTTCAAATATTACGAAGAAGTGGCCAGCGAATGTGCCAGAAAAGAAGTTGAAAGTAGCCAGAAAGTAACCATGGCGCCAACCTGAAGTTTTTGTCGCCAGACAGGGTCTGGAAATAGGTAATTTTGCGCAAAGTAGACACCAACGGCAACCCAGGCCCTCTGCAAGCATCATGTAAGGTGAGGAAGTGCGTTAACAGGCGTAATACTTAGTGACAGAAGAGTACAACGACCCCACGTGAACTGCGTAAAAAGTGAGCGGTTGAAATCCTCACAGCCATTCCAAAGGACGGGATATTAATTCTTTATAATCCTGATGATCGCATCACTGTGATTCCGTACAGCAATAAGGAAGTGTGCTGCAGCACGTGCGCACATATTTTTAGGAACGCGTGGTAAGTGTTTCGGTACTTCGCAAAATGGGATTAGTTGATGGATGTGGGCCCTTCGCAAGCTTACTTGCAGGTGCCCTGAGGGAGCTTACAGCGGGGTTCGTGACTCCCCGCCACACGATTACGCGATGACTACTGCGTACTCCATGCAAGCCTGGCGTTTTCCTTGTGTGGAGGCAAACTTATTGGAGCACTTATATTTAGAATACGAAATATGTTTGCAAGGTCAGCGCAAAATTCAATCATGAAGGTTGTGCGACATGGCCGCGTCTGCACGTCAGCGGTCAGTCCATGGCAAGGCCCAGCAGAGTCAATCAACGTCCATGCCCAGCGCCGGCCATGGCCAGCGGCGACTGGCCCACGCCCAGCCGCGAGCACCAACCACTGCACGTGGCACGAACCGCACGCGCACCTCGTTGTCTTTCGTTTCTTCTCTGCCGCATCAACCCGTGTGGTACTGAGATAAGGTATAATTTCTAACCAAGCTCGGTTGTCACGCATGTTACATTGGAAGCGTGAACTAGAAATACCTCTTGCTCATTAACGCGTAAATTTATTGAGATAACAATTATATGGACACTCTCGGTTGATTTTCGCCGTCGCCGTCATGTCCCGGATATGTATATGTATGTGTATATATAAAAAAAGGCATGAAGGAAAAATAAACCAGTAGAAAAAAAATTCCGAACCACCGAACCAGCGACCCCTCGCTCCGCAGCCTGCTGCGCTAGCCAACACAGCCACACGCCATGCTTGCGCCTACGGTAGAACGGTGAGCCATTCATATGCACCATTTGCCGCTCGCGGAACGCAGATCTCGGAACAGCTTGAGCCTGTTTTCTATCACGCAACGCTTTCACAGTTTGTTTAAAATTCAAAACTGCCCTTGAGACGCGCACGAAAAAGTGGCTTCCCTTCTGTACCACTCATGATGTAAAAGGAAAAAAAAAGATCACCGGGCATACTTGGCGTCAGACGCCACCGCGTGGCAGGAGACGCAGAGGGGTCATTCCAAGTGCAGCAGTTTAAAAGAAAAAGAAGTAGCAAACAGCATCGAAAAGTCTTATTTTTATACATTTGAGCGAGCATCAAAATTTCATATAAAATTTGTTAGGTTTTTATTATTTAACCTCCATTATTCTAAACTTTCATAATAGGGTATAAGACCACTCAATTCTTGGCCAATCCCCCACAGTGGGTGTGAGCCACAGCAGAAGGTTAACAAGAACAAGAAAAGTCATATAATCATATAATCAATCCTTGGCCAATCCCCCCTGAGTGGGTATGAGCCATGTCAGAGGCAACAACAACAGCAGCGTCGGCTTCTGCATTGTGACACTCGCAGCGTGTTTCTCAAATACAAACACATGAGAACTGCGACAGTTGTTAGTCCACGCTTGTCCTGTATATACCTATGCGTCCTTTTCGAGCGTCCTTCTTTGTGTTGCGGCGGCGCGCTGCAAGTAGCGAGCTGCTTGTCGTCCTTCGTGTGACAAACTAATTTCTTGCTATTGCAGTCATTGCTTCGCCCTAGTGTCGAAACTGCGATTTTTGCTAGGAAGTTGTACAGTTACTCAAGGAGTGAAATGCAATATTTATCTGTTTTCTTGATTCTTTGGTAGTTTCTCAGCCATGAAAACTATATTACTGCAGCTGATTGATGAACTTTTGCCTTAGGTCCACGAACTCGCGCCAGATAGCACACTAGTATGGTGATCTGAGTACATACGCGTACAAAGTCCCGGCAACTATGTTTGGTAGAAAATTTAGATGACTTGAATAGTGCCATAGCATGATATATTTAGACGTGCAGCCCTAATTAGTGAGCACAATAACAATACTCAGATGTTTTCTTTATTATTTTGGCGTCGAGTTCTGCTGCGTGCACACGACATTGACAGCCGGAGGATTCATTTTGAAAATTTTAGCCACTATAACATGGCGAAGGTTGGCAGCCCGGCTGAAGAATACTCTGGCAACTTGTAATGTAAACACGATGTCCAGGACTCCGGAAAGCTTCAAACTTTGTTCGACATGCGCAGTCAGGTCCTTTCGCTATAGATGAATTGCGGACACGAAGTTCAACGTAATCCCTAGCACCTGCATATGAAAAAAAAAATTTGGATAAAGACAATGTGTCTGGTGAAGTTAGGGGGGTAAAATCCTACAGAGCAACGTACTTGATAATATACGAGAACTTCCCTAGAAAAGGCAGCACTATCACACGTATGCACAAAATGCTTGTTTCGCCATTTCCCTGTTCGTCCTCTCACCTTCCCCATTCCGCCGCGAACGTAGCAAACCGGGTGCAGCCCGCTCATCATGCCTGTTTTTCCTCTTCCGATGTCTCACTTGATAAGCCTGATTTTTAACAGCGGAGCTGTCTAAACTACCGGTTCTTTCTTTTCGTGTTAACAAAAGCTCTCATCATTATGAACGGCTTATGCCTTTCTAGCACGTGAAACACAAGAACTCAGATGTGTGAGAGAGCGAGAAGACAGAGACAAAAAGAAACTGAAAGAAAGTAGGAGCGAGATATACCGAGAGAAAAGGAATAGAAAGAACATAGAAAAAGATAGAAGGAGCATGAAAGAGAGAGCAGTAGACCGAGAGAGAATGAAACAAATGTGAAGAAACAACCAAAAAGGAGATAAAACACAGAGAGAAAGAAGAAAGACATGAAGAAACAAAGATGAAAATAAACAGCAACGAAGAAGGCAGCCGAACTCTCCTGTTCTTGCAGGCTTGACACCTCCAGCGCGAAAATGTATTATTTTCCATGTCTCTCTTTCTTATAAAAATGCGCTAAGAGTCCTAGTAATTTGAAAAGACTACTCTCCAAAGCAATATAAGTGCCTCGTGATCAACGTAGGTGTAGTGTATGTTTAAAATTTATAGAGGATGGCAATTTCCGGCATACCGGCAATTTCAAAATATAAAACAGCGCTAACAAACAGGACGAAGGAAAGAAGTGACACACTCAGCGCTGTGTGTGTCACTTCTTTCCTTCGTCCTGTGTATGAGCGCTGTTTTATATTTTTATCATGGAATCTCACCAACTCATCCATTCTGCCTGTCTTCTTCCGTAATTTAATTTTGGGGGTGAGCCTAATACTTTATTAGCGTGGTTGGTAGTTGCACCCACATGTCCGCGTTCGTGCGCCCTTGTGTATCCTTTTGGTTAACTTTGTGCATCGTGCGCTGTGGGCCTCGTAGGAAGGAAGCGCGAGGTTGAGATTGACTGCACGAAGTGCCTCAGCAATCCCAGCTGCTCGGCTACCATTTTATCAAATCAATCAGTCAGGTTTAATTAATTATACTGACAGTTAATATTAACTATAGTTATGCTCTGAGAACATATATACCGGCTATAACTCCCAATTTGGACGAGCACCGACTTATTTCTATTTTTTGGGCGACTCCGTATGCATATATGAAAAATGAATAAAGTCGCCGACTCTATTTACTTGAAAAGAAACAAGTGTAAGACTCGGCGCTCGTAACATTAAAAATAAAAACGGGCGCACGTATTTCTAGACCTTCTCACCCTTGAAGAAGCCGGTCCGGCCTCGAAACGTCGGTTTTTTTAGGGGCGAAGCTCCGTTAGGGTGTGGGATTGTCCCTCCTCTGTAGTTGTTGTAGTAGTAGTAGTAGTTGTAGTTGTACTAGGTAGGTAGGTAGATAGCCACGTATAGTGGAATGTACCCACTCCACGTGATAAAAGATGACGATGACGTAGTATAGTGGAATGTACCCACTACACGTGATAACGATGAAGTATAAGCGCGTTCCAGTATAGTGGAATGTACCCACTACACGTGATAACGATGACGATGACGCTGATGACCATGAAGTATAAGCGCGTTCCAGACCACACATTCTCTTTCTGCCATGGATGAAAACGATCGAGCTTCGCCCACTCATCATCATTCACTTCGTGGATATGGCGTGGTTTTTGTTTCCTAAAATATATTTTTGGTTGGAGTTTTCTCATTTCGCCAGTTTCTATCCCAACCAGGCAGTCTTCTGCCAAATGTTCATCTTTGATGAATTATAGAATTTGAAGGCCTCGATTCAGGCGACTTAGAAAGCGACGGTGATGGGCGCGCAGTAATGGAAGTTGTATTATTAATGTCTGATAATAGATTTACCGGACGGATTTGGCAAGAAATTTGCACTAATTAGTCGCTAACCGACACGAAGCGCCCATTTTGTTCTCGGCAGTCCGCAAGCTCCCCCTTTTTTGTCCACGCCTACTATCTGATAGTGGTAAGAAGCATGGTTGTACAAAAAAAAAAGAAAAAAAGACAGAAAGAAAAAAAAAAGGAAACTCCGAGAAACACGCAAAGTGTGCTACAGTGGTAGTATATATGTTTTCGCTATCCTGCGGCGTGCAATACGGCCGGCCAGAGTGGCCGCTGCGTGAAGGATGTGACGAGGCAACATAGGCTATCTTTAGAAAGGAAAGATGGAGTGCATTTCCTGATCAGTGCTGTGCACGTCAGGGTGAGCCACTGATGGGCAAAACTTGGATTATCGGCAGAAGCAAAGACACGGCCGCGCGGGAATTTTTCGAGGCCTATCATATTAGGAAACTGGAGGATTCATAACAATGGACAAGGGACAGAAACCAAGGTATTCATTAAGACTATACACTATTTTTTTTACTTTAAAGTGAGAGGAACACGACGTTTCGCGTCAAACTCGGACCCTTTTTTCAGGAGTGACTGTGGGGCACCAGAGAACATCAGAGTTGATAAGGTTATCTCTTGAGTCAGGGCGTCACGCTTGATTGTGACAAAGTTGGGAAAATAGCACTTTGGCCCCTATGGCTGCTTTTATTTTCGCAATGTAGCGTTCTGTGTAGAATTACGGCCTTTTGCGAATTACGTTCTTCATCCGCCCGGTTTATCCTCACCATAAAACAGCGCTGGTATCATCTACACACCCTCCATGCACGGGTGTGTAGTGATGATACCAGCGCTGTTTTATGGTGGAAAGGGTGGTTAGAACAAGCGTAGGTAGCGACCGGTGTGGGTTGGCTTTCCGATACCCCGAGAATTGCAGCAAATTACCCACCTTTGTCACGAGGACATCAAGGAACGGCACGCAGCTGTTCCTCTTTCCCGTTCCACGGTGAACTTAATGACCGGCTCGACAGAATTTAGATGGGCTGCGAAGGCCTCTACGGCCGAAGTTTTTAGGATGCAGAAACAGTCGTCGACATACCGTAAAAATATCTTCGGAGTCATGCCAGCCGACTGCAATGCTCTTCCTTCCACCGCCCCTTCCATCACGAGGTTCGCTGTTGTTACAGACACAGATGCCCCATCACTGTACCAGTTAGCTGTTTGCTGTGTTCTCCGTTGATGGAGAAGTACATACTGCTGAAACAAAAAGTTCAGCAGGCTGCTCAGCTTGTCGACGCTCAGGCATGTTCTTGCCTCGAGGTTCTCGTAACACGCTAGAGCTTCACGAGTTGTGGCCACTGCTTGTTAGACGGCTACGCTTGTGAAGAGGAGACCACATCGAAGAACACGAGGCATTCATTTTCGCAAAGCGATATTGGGGAAAGGAGTTCAACAAAATAGCCAATGTTCTCCAACGTGAGTGGGCGTGTTTCCCACGAGAGGTGCCGGAATCTTGTGCGAAAAGCTCAACAGAGCTCAGAGTGGAGAAGATGTGAAATCCCCAACTCGGCTTCAAGGGAACCCCAGGGCCTATGGGTCTTGGGAAGCCCGTAAAAGCCGGGCGCACTACCATTCCTGCATGCTCGCCGATTTTCTTGAAGATATTCTGCTTCCGGCACGCCTGCCTTGAAATTTCCTTGTCACGTGTAGTTCCTGTCATACGTAACAGAGAGACCGCACGTTTTGTCTGCAATGGGAGCAACCAGTTTCAATTTCACCGTAACATTCGATGATTAATGTCCCGAATTACGTGCAATTTTAGGAATTTGTAAAAAATGAGTATGACATACATCGCCGCATACTATAGCTTTCTAATATAAACAACTATTTACGTCCTATTAAGAACTAAAAAAGAGTTCAATTGGTGAGTTCTTGTTAATTGGTCCCGTAAATGCCATTTTAGCTGCACCAATGTATTTCTGCCTAGAATTAGTGTACGTGTGCGAATACAACTGCAGCGTGACTATCATAAAATTTGTGTTACAAATCTGTCTTGTCTAAAAAACACTTTTTACCTAAAATTTATCTTTTCACTATAAAACCCAATGGTAAATTAATCTCATGTTGACTAATACCTTAAACAACTTAAGAACAACTTAAGGAAACTATACTTTATGTATGCCAATAATTACTGCGTAACTTCGTGTAGCATTATTATAAGAAGCCAAACACGACGCTCCAGAACCGTCGTGCAGGCCGTCGACCTGATAGATTTTAATTCTGCCTGTTTTAAATATGAAGCAGTTGAACATTACCTGCCCCTTCATGATCCAAAATACTTTTCCATCGTTTTAGGGGTATTGTCTTTGTTGACATTGTATGCAGGAGTATTAGGAATTGAGGAGCTGCTGTACGACTTGCATTTCTGCGAGAAGGTGCTCGCTGGAATTATAGCGGACGTGCAGTGCACTGAAGGCGAGGGAAAGAAAGACTTCGCACAGCCTTGTGGTTTTCAGTTCAAATGAAGCTTTCCTAAAAAAGTAATGACTCTTTTGAAAAAAATATGCACAATTATGCAAAAGCCGTAATTCTACATAGAAAGCTACATTGCGCAAATAAAATGCGTCATAGAGGGGCCAAAGTGCTATTTTTTTCCCAACTTTGTCACAATTTCGTGACAAAGCTCCTGCTTCACTTGTTTTAAAAAAAATTATTTTCTTTTTTTTTCGCTGCCCGCAAAGACGAAGGCTGCGTGTTCCTGAATGAATGAAGATAGCAGGGACGTGTTAAGTGTTAGGCGCTGTTCTTTTGAAATCGGTAGGTGATTTTGTTTTTCAAATGAATACTTTTCTGAAAAAAGTGATTTGGGCTTCTTCAGGGTTATGTTCGTCCTAACACTTTCTCTCCTTTTTTTATTAAAGATAAAGGAGGACTTATAATGAGCAATGATTATATTTATTAGTGGCAGGTAGGCGCTACCTAGAACACTATTTCATTTTTAAGGTTAACAAACATCTGATAGTCGAAACACAGATGATTTCATGCAAAATACGCAATCCTTTTCGATCAATGTTCCAAGTTGTGTAACGCATAAGCGTTCTTACATGACAGTCGTATGATGTCCTTATTTTCTTTTTCGGGCTCAGCAGAAACTTTTCAGGCACAGCATGCATTGCCTGTAGTCTCGACTTCTCCTAGAGTCACTGAGCCAAAGAGGATTTTCGGGTGTTCACAACTGCCCGTCTGAGATTGTACGCGCGATTTGGTGGTAGGAAATTCAATGGACATGGGGTTTCCGGGCAATGTTGCCAGTGAGGCGACGGGGCGATATTATTTTTTGTTCCTGATTATAGCAGATCAACGCTTCACCGGACGCTTTCGTTGCGGCGCGCATTTTTTGGTTGCAGGGCCATCTGGGAGTGGTGTCTCAGGTGCCGTTGATGCTTCGCCTGGACATACAGGAGTTTCTTTTCTGTTGGTTCCTGGACGGTGTGTGTAGGTGGGAGGTTTGTATTGTCCTAGAGCGCTGTTTTTTTCTTTTTTTTATATATATATATATATAATCGACCCGGTACACGTGTAACCGCTGCCTTGTGCAGGCCGAATCGTAATGTCTGGCAACGGTCCTGATTATTTGAAACTCTCCTGACTAGATTATGCTCACAATGAAAACACGGGAATTCATTCTAGAACCTAACGCAGCCACCAGCGACAATGCTTGAATATTCGATGTCACGTGTATAAATGCTGACAAACCTTACAGCTGATCCGATTAACACTTAATGGTAGCGCAAGCTACAGACAAGGACAAAAGAAAGGCCCGCTGGAGTCGTCATGATGTTGACCAAAGAAATGACCCTACTTTTTCGGGACGCCAACGCTGACATGCCTCAGGAGAAGAATCATTTTCTTCTCATAATGGGGTAAAGCAGGAGCTCTTCGCAGGACTTATGATTAACCCACCCGACACCATCCAAGATTTCTTTTTAGAGGCAACAACGATCGAAAAAATCCTAAAAATGCGCACCTGACAGTAGTACACCACCTAACAGTGCAGATGTTGAAGACCTCAGGTCCGACGACAACCACGGATCGAACCGAGCCATCTGGAGGAAGGAGCTGCGTAAGCTGCCGTCTTCACCACAGCCTCAATGTGGGCTCGATTGTAGAAATCATGCAATTATAAATGTGGCAGTAACTCGGGGTTCCTGAGCCAGCGCAGCCTAAGCCTGAAGCCGCGACCTACGCCGCTGCTTTGTCCGCCGTCACGGCCACCCAGCGCGACCGTGCCAACACTCCATACCACCGCTGTTCCGTCACCAGCTCCTGCCGCCGCCATCGCCGCCCTCTCACTCGTTTGTCAGCTAGCGCTAAGCGCCGTGGAAGCCCGACGTATGGCGCTCCACTGACCATCACCCTGCTGTTTTACCACTGCGGGGAAGCCGGCCACACCTACCACCTGCTGTCAGTGGCGCGAGATGGGGCTACGTGGTTTCACTGTCAGCGCACCATGTCCATAGCGAGGTGAACGACCACACGACATCGCCGACTCGCTCGCAGGAACATAGTGGACACCTCGATGACCTTTTTGGTTCCCGCTGTCAGCCCGCTAACTCTCACATTAGCGCCGGCAGTACACCGGCTCTACCCAGGGCCGGTCCGAGGGCCATTATCCGGAAAATCAAGGTCAGCAACGATGGAGGTAACTGTTCTTGTATGCCGAAATACCGAAAATCCTCTGCTGCCGACGACGACGCTGCGACATAAACTTCAGGACACACCGGCAGCGAAACAGAGCCCTTTAGACAAAACTCCGCCTCGAAAGAAGACTTGATGATGTGACGGACCAACCCGACGCAACCGTAACACGACTCCGCGACTTCACCGTTACTGCAGACGACGAACTAATGATCTAGACATAGTTATTGTCGACCTAACCGTCGTGGCTCCAGGCGAGACCGGCGCTGACTACCAATCATGTGTGGTCCTTTTACTACCAAGTTAAAGAAAGGTAACACCACCTAGGAAGAATCCAAAATCCGCACAGCTAGAGGACACGTAATAGCGCTGGCTGGAATCTGCACAGGAAGAGTTACGATTGAAAACAGGACAGATACTGCGAGTGCCGTAATCCTAGAGCTGTGCTCGAGGAATGCCATCCCTGACATGGACTTAACCCAACACAGAGAAGCCATCGACTTAACAACCAAGTCGATAACTCTATCAACGGACAAAGCGACGCCGCTGGATACCTACTTGCCTGGCCTTTTCATGAATATACGTGACGATCAAGTAACCATTTCGCCATGCTCTGGTCTCTAAGGTCATAACACCAGTCGGCACAAAACCACCAGGTGACATGGAAGGCATTGTAGAGTGTGATCGACACATGCAATGATATACCATGAAATTTATGTCACACGCGGAATCGCTCGACTACATGAAGTTAAGCGAAATCTGATACTGACTAACTTTAGCAACGAGTGCGAACCCCTCAACCAGGGTACGACGATAGCGTATCTAGAAGAAATGTAGGTCATCAGCGATGCTCCCGCGTTTTCGGATGATGTCGAAGCTGCAGCGGTAACCCGAATACCTGAACCCATATTGGACATCAACCCAAAGCTTGCCACTTCTAAATAGGAACAGCTCCGAAAGATTCTCCAATGGTACAAGCGTGTTTTTCATCGTTGTCAAATATTCGACACTCTCCACTTGCCAAGCACCGTATCATAACGGAAGGAAGTGCTCGTCCACCCCGTCAGAGTCCCCATTGAGTTTTGATGCGAGAACGACAGGCCGTAAAACAAGTCGACGAAATGCTGCTCGACGACATCGTACAAGTTCAGAATTCAGAGACGTCACCTCTACTATTAGTGAAGGCCCGCAGCTCTGCCTGGAGTTTGCATTCATAATCGTCGTTTGGACTAGCTCACGAGGAAAAACGCTTAGCCCCTCCCATGAATAGATGACACTTTCCAACGCAAGGTAATTCTCTTCGATGGATTTGAAGACGTGATACTGGAAAATCGAAGTCGACAAAAGGGATTAAGGGAGAACCACTATGATTACGCCAGACAGCCTGTTAGAGTTTAAAGTCATGCCGTTTGGATTCTGCTCGGCACGAATATCGTTGCACTTTGACTGTCATTTTTTTTGCTGGGCTCAAGTTTGCCCAATAAACAGTTGAATCTTTAAAGGCTACGATTGCTTTCTTCACCATCACAACCACGTGACAAGATGATACTTGGCCGTTGTTGACATTTGGAGCGGCGTCATTGCTTGCTTCGTCAATACATAAGAATGCGGGCGGAGTGGCTTTGAAACAAATGCACTTGAAGTTGCTTGCAACGATCGCCACCCATTTCATCACTGATAGGTAGGACATCGGAGGCAAGAACACGCTGAGGGGATGTTAAATGTAACCTACTTTTTTTTTACCAGCGCCGAAAGCCCCCCAATAGGTGGGTAAGATGTCACGCGTACTTGTTGCAGCGAAATACTAAAGCTTCATTTTTCCTTGCATCGGCAGCAATTCGATAATCATGAAATGATCAAAGTTAATGTTATGTCCGGATGTGTCGTCGGCCCAGAGACGTACGCGCGGGGCGCGGTAGCCTCAAAAGCATAGACAGCCAGGAACGGTTAAAAACGTGTTTATTCCTACTTGGAGGCGGCAGCCGAACTGCCGGGGAAAACGCGCGGTGACTCGTTTGTAACGAGCGGGGGGAGAGGGGAAGGAGTCGTCAACCGAACGTCCGCAGGAACGGTGTACCGCTTCACTCAAGACGTTCGGGGGGCTCGCTCGGGAACAAAGGTGCGCTTGGGACACAACATCTCCTCCCTCCTTAGATTGTCGCTTGGAAGCGATCTGGGGGTCGCCGTGGGCGCGTGGACGCTCTGGGCGCGTAAACAAGAGGAGCCTCCACTTGCTGGGTGTCATTTTCTTCCCGTTCAGGGCCGGCCGGCGGCGGCGCCGATTCATCTGGTGCGAGATGCCAGGCTAAGTGGGACGAAGCTTCCCGTCGGGGTGCTTGCTTGAAAGGGAGCCTCCCTTGGCAAATTACCTGAACGACGTAGCTGATTAAGGTGGCGGCGAGTGGCCTTTCCGCCTATGTCGACGAGCCATGACCGCAAACCTATGCGTTTAAGTGCCGTCGCTTCAACCCAGCCGGGTCTTCTGTTGAACTGGCGTGCGTATATGCGTTGTCCCATTTCAATTCTCCTGCTACGTGGGAGCTTTTCTTCCCCCTGAGGGGTTTCCGCTGAGGGCTCCGGGACAATTGCTGTCAGCTGGGTTCTCATTTCTCGTCCGAACATCAATCTTCCTGGCGTTTGCCCTGTGGTGTTTTGAACAGTGTTGTGCTGCCTGAAGAGAAATCGCGCGATGCGGCGTTGCATTGTCCCAGTCTGATCTTTAGTAAGGGCGCGTTTAAGTTCTGCCACGTAGCGCTCGGCTTGTCCGTTCGTCGCTGGGTGGTAAGGGGCTGATGTCACAGAAGAGACGCCGTTGTCGCTGTAAAACTTGAGAATCTCCGTGGACACAAACGGAGTGCCGTTGTCCGAGACTACCTTGCGTGGTAGGCCGAACGTTGCAAACAACGACCGGAGAGTGTCAATAACTGCTGCCGATGTTGTTGTAGTCATTTGCTTTACCTCAAGCCACTTGGTGTATGCGTCTACAACCACCAGGAATGAACGCCCTTCGATAGGTCCAGCAAAATCAATGTGCAGGGTGTGCCAAGGCGTGTCTGGTCTTTCCCATTCAGGAATAGGGGCTCTTGGTGGGGCTCTGTGGTTGCATTGACAAGGCTGGCAATCTTGCACTGTTGATTCTATGTCATGGTCGATACCAGGCCACCACATATAACTTCTGGCACACTTCTTCATGGCAACAATGCCTCGATGACCTGCGTGGACAAGCGACATGGCTTGTCCGCGAAGTGCTGCCGGAATCACAACTCTTGATCCCAAAGTGATGCAGCCGCGATGAGTGCTTAACTCCGTAGCTCGCTTGCGGTAAGCGTTGAAGTGTTCACCCTTTAGCTTCTGCACCTTGCCTTCTTGTATAGCTGCGTAGACTTCCTTCAAGACAGTGCACTCCTGCGTTGATGCTGCTACCGTGTCAGCTGTTAGCGGAGGGTTCGGCAGCGCCTCGAACATGAGTATGTCACCTGGCGGGGGTGGTTCGTCGATTGTGGTGTCCAGCGGCAGGCGGCTTAGTGCGTCAGCGTTCTGGTGTTTCTTACCAGTGCGATGTACGAGTTCGTAATCATACGCCGACATCTTGATGCACCATCGTGTCATTCGCGGCGACAATGTCTGTGGCATTGGCTTCTGGGGACCCATGATACCCAATAAGGGCCGATGATCTGTAATGAATGTCACTCTTCTGCCGGTAATGTACTGGTGGAAGTGGTCTGCTGCGTAGACGATGGCAAGTCCCTCTTTATCTAGCTGGGAATAATTCCTCTCTGCCTGCGATAGGGTGCGCGATGCGAAAGCAATCGGGGCTTCCCGTCCCTGGTCGTCAGCTTGGGAGAGGACCGCTCCCCTCCGTACGGTGATGCGTCGCAGGCTAGCAGTAGGGGTCTCCTTTCGTCGTAGTGTCGCAGAACAGTAGACTTCCGAAGTAGTTCTTTAAGGGCAACAAATGCTTTTTGGTGGCGTGGCGACCAATTCCATGGGACTTCTTTCTGGAGTAACTGGTACAGATCGTTGGCCACTGTAGCTCGACCTTCTAAGAACCGGTCGTAGAACGTTAATAGCCCTAAGAACGACTGGAGCTCTTGCTTGTTAGTAGGCGCTCGTGCTTCGGTGATTGCTCGCACTTTGTCTTCAGTAGGATGAATACCGTGCGCGTCAATTTGATGTCCAAGAAACTTCACTTCAGGCACCGCAAACACACATTTTTTCCTTGCTGATGCGCAAGTTAGCATTTGATAGCCTTTCAAGGATGAGCTCCAAACGCTCCGCGTGCTCTTCAGTGGAGGCGCCACCGACAATAACATCGTCCAAGTAGACGCAAACTCCCGGGATCCCGTTAAGTGTAGACTCCATAAATTTCTGGAAGATTGCTGGTGCTGCAGCTATGCCGAATGGTAGCCTTTTGACTTTGTAGAGACCCTTAATGGTGTTTATCGTGAGCAGTGCAGACGTTGGTTCGCTCACCTTCAGTTGCTGGTAGGCTTGTGTCAAGTCCAAGGTGCTGAATATCCTTCCACCACGAAGCGTGCTAAAAACCTCCTCTGGGGTCGGTAGTGGGTAGGAAGATGCTTTTGTCGCCAGGTTGACAGTGCTCCGGTAGTCTCCGCAGAGGCGTAGGGTACCGTTCTTCTTTCGGACGACAACGAGTGGTGTAGCCCATTCTGAATGTTGCGTCGGTTCGATGATTCCTTGTTGCTGCAGTCGCTCAAGCTCATTCTCGACTGACGTTCGTAGGGCAAAAGGTACCGACCTAGCTTTCAAAAATTTAGGCGTCGCATCCTCCCGCAGTTCCAGTGTGACTGGAGGTCCGTTGTTTCCTGGTATTTCTTCGGAGAAAACCGCTTGGTACTTCTCTTGAAGCTGCTCCACTGACGGATAGCTGGGTGTGTGGTGAACTCCGCCAATGACCACTCCAAGAGAGGTGAACCAATTTCGTCCCAACAGGCTTGATCCAGAGCCGTGGACGACAAGCAGTGGTAGCTGATGGGTCTGACCGTTGTAGTACACGTCTACGTTGGCACAGCCCAGTAGTGGAAGGGAATGTCCGGACCACGTTCTCAGCTGCGTGTCGTCTTTCTGGAGAGCTGGCGCGTTCTCATGCCAAGTGGCGCGAAAGGTGTCCTCGCTGATGAGCGTACACGCTGCTCCGGAATCCACCTCAAACCTGATGGGGCGTTGGTGTACCATGATTTCTGTGGTAATCTTTGGTCTCGTGCCGAGGTTCACAACGGCGTTTAGATCATACAGTGCCGATGACGTCCGTGGTGTGCTCGTGTTAACTGGCATCTGGCCCTCTTGTGCCTCGACATTGTTGTTCCGTTGCACTGAATTCTTCGGCCGGAGCTGTTTGCGCTTGGTGATGCATGGCCTTTTCAAGGTGTCCCCGTTTTTGGCAAAAGTTGCAGGTAGCTGTTTTGAATCGGCATACCTGGGGATCGTGCGTGTCATCGCATCGCCAACAGCGCTGTGTTTTTTCCCTTCCATTAGGCGTAGTTGTGGAATGGCCTGACTGCTGACTGGTGTGATGCACCGGTTCGACGTTCCGTCGAATATCCCTCTGCTGGTGACCGGCGCTCTCTGCTCGCTGGGCGATGTCATATGCCTTGGAGAAGGTCAGACTCGTCTCCGCGAACAGGCGTTGTTGTAGACCTTCGTCGCGCAGTCCGCACACAAAACGGTCCCGCAACATAACGTCCAAGGGGAGCATAGTGGTGTTAGCAGGTGTGGCAGTCGATCCTCCCTCTTGCGCAGTAGCTGAAGTTGTCGAGGTCAACGTTCCGAAATTACAGCCAGCAGCGAGCTTTTTGAGAGCCGCTACGTATTCGCTCACTGTTTCGCCTTCCCGTTGGTCTCGCCGTTGGAAGCGGGCTCTGCTGTAGACCTCTGATGGTGATGGTCTTAGGTCGTAGTGCTTCTGTAGCGCAGCTACGATTTCGTCGTAGTCTACGGTTGCTGGAGTGCGTGGCTGAATCAGGGCACAGACTGTGTCGTATGTATGCTCCCCGCACAGCGTTAGCAGGTTGGCTCTCTTCATTGCTGCATCAGTGATGTTGTTAGCCTCGAAGTAAAATTGGAGGCGTCCAAACCACGATGACCATGATGAGCCGTTGAATTCGGGTAGCCAATTTTGGAGCCCGTGCGTAGCCATGACTTGTAGCTTGTCAAAAGCGTTGCGTAGCGCAGGTCCAAATCCACTTCCTCGTCGCCACTGTTATGTCCGGATGTGTCGCCGGCCCAGAGACGTACGCGCGGGGCGCGGTAGCCTCAAAAGCATAGACAGCCAGGAACGGTTAAAAACGTGTTTATTCCTACTTGGAGGCGGCAGCCGAACTGCCGGGGAAAACGCGCGGTGACTCGTTTGTAACGAGCGGGGGAGAGGGAAGGAGTCGACAACCGGACGTCCGCAGGAACGGTGTACCGCTTCACTCAAGACGTTCGGGGGGCTCGCTCGGGAACAAAGGTGCGCTTGGGACACAACACTTAAGTAGACCCATTTTATGCGGGGAGGTTTCAGGTGACGTGGTTCAACATGTTGCGGCAACGCTCGAGAGTGGCCCTGTACTCGATGCGATGTCATTAGCGCTAACATGAAAGATTACGATGGAACTTGTGGAGTATTGTACAAAGTTCAGCACAGGGTCACCGGTGGTGGCTCCAGGTTTTCTAACGAAGGCAGTATTTGAGTTGTCCAGGGGATCGAAGTGGCTGCGCAGGCAACATGCTTGAAAGTCGCAAATAATATGGTAAAGGGAGTTGTGTACGGGCACATGAATTATATTGCCATCATCACGTGGCCTTTCCGAAATCTATTGTTTCAAGTATGCATGAGTTCAGCTTCCTTGGATCGTCTCATGTGCAGGTTGTAAGAAGTTCAGGCACACGCACAAAACCAAAAATATACATTTTGGCTTGGCGTGAAAACCACTTCGACGCCAACTGGTTTCAGCGGTACCTCACTAGCTGCCATGGCTTCGCGAGGTGAATGTGAGAAGCGGGGCAGAATCAAGTGCATGCATAGGTCGGCAAACTCACCCGTGAGTCGACTAACTCAGATTAACTTACACTCAGATTCAGAGAGAGAGAGAGAGAGGTTAAGTGAAAGGCAGGGAGGTTAACCTGAAGAAAATTTTCGGTTTGCTACCCTGCACTGGGGAAGGGGTAAGGGGGGAATGAAAGATAAGGAAGGAAAGAAAGATATAGAAGAGAGATAGAAAAAAAATAAACCGCACACAGACACACTCGAGCACAGGAGTGTCATAGCCGTTTAGCGAGTCCTGTTGACCGCAGAAACTTCAGCAACGCCTTTGCCGCCTTCCGGTTGGAAGCTGGAACGTTCCGGTTCTCCAAAATTGATTGTTCGGAAAGCGGCTGGTCATCGAGACGTGCTAAGGCAGCTAAGAGCTGTTCTCTCTGGGAGCTGCAGTGCGGGCAATGACACAACACGTGTGCAATGGTTTCCTCGCGACCACAGTGATCACAAGCGGCACTGTCAGCCATTCCGATGCGGTGCGCAAAGCTGTTCGTGAATGACACCCCTAGCCATAGGCGACACAGGGCTGTTGTTTCTGATCGGTATAGTCCGAAAGGAACTTGAAGTTGAAATGACGGATCCAGACTGTGAAGGCGGGTACGCAGGAAACCGGACGTGTTCCACATTGAATACATTACATCACGCGCGAGTGCGCGAATCTTGGATGCTGCATCAGTTATTGATAGTGGAATGGCTTCTTTCACGCCACTTTTATAAGCATTCCTTGCAGAATTATCGGCATGTTCGTTACCGTCAATGCCGCAGTGGCCTGGAAGCCACTGAAAAGTAATGTCATGCCCTTTCTCTTTCAAGACCTGGTAGGTTTTCCTGGTTTCCAGTACAAGTTGGTCTTGCGCACCACGACGTAGAGCTGATGATAGGCACTGTAGGGCTGACTTTGAGTCTGTAAATATACCCCATTTTTGTGGTGACTCGAGTTCAATCCTTCGAAGTGCGCTACGGAGTGCCGCAAGCTCCACAGCAGTCGACGTGGTCCTATGAGATGTTGTAAAGCTGTATGTTTCGGCTTTTGCTGGGAAAATGACAGCTCCTGCGGATCCCCTAACAGTTGTCGATCCATCTGTGCAGAGTTTAATGTGTTCTGCGTATTCCTCGTGTAGCATCAGCAGAGACAGCTACTTTAAAGCTGGCGATGACAGCTCCGGCTTCCTACGAATTCCTGGCACTGTCAAACGAAGTTTGGGCTGTTCCAGGCACCAAGGGGTAGTCAGGATTCTTTCAGGAGGCGTGTAGGCTGTTGGAAGGCATCCTTGGTAAGCCGAAATTCTCTTGCTAAAGGAGGCACCGGGCCGGTCTACAGGAAGCGAGGCTAGGTGGTCGGCAGGGGCGCGAGCAAGGTGTCTGATGTGTGCTCTAAGCACCTCCAAGGTGCTTAGAGCACAAGGAGTACTGACACCAGGGTCGAAACAGTTAATCATACGCTGACGGACTGATGAGTCAACTCGCTCAGACTCGGGTCGAGCCGTGAGATTCAACCATCAGTCTGAGTTTGAGTGAGTTCGGGTGAGTCATATTTTCGTGAGTTTTATTCTGCGAGAGTTCGTGAGCAAAACATTAGTGAGTCAGTCCGAATGAGTCCGGTTCGGGAACATTTTGGTGAGTGTGAGTATGCCCTAACAAAATCTGCATTGCTTGAGTGAGCCTGAGTGAGCTACACACTTTTGCCTACCTACGCCCCTATGTACTCAGGTTCAGTATTACTAACAGCCA
>JALIZH010024546.1:0-147742 GCA_030522465.1 Rhipicephalus appendiculatus
GCCGGCGACGCACCCAGGGAGCTTCAACGGCGAACGGGTGCCGGCCTAAGGAGCTTCGCTCCTAAAGAGACGGGAGCGCGCCTGCTGCGTGTTTACGTGGCCTTTTAACCGTCGCGTGGGCAAACAACAAATAAAAGATCGTTAGCACGCCAGCTGCGCGTCCACTTCGTCAACTTCGTATTTGCGCTTTCGCGTGAGCAGAGCCGTTAAAGGGGCCCTCCAACACATTTCAAGACCTCATTGTTTTACCTCTTTTACTTTCGGATTGCGTTGGCTGAAGGCTGAAGAGATTCGTGCAGCAAGAACGGCAGCGATAGGGACACGCAACCTGAAGTTATTCGGCCTGGAAAAACCAAAATTTGCAGCGTCCCCAGCGCGTTTCCTGCGTCGAACGCCACGGCGCTGCAGGAAACGCGCCGGAGACGCTCCAGGCGGCAGGAGAGGAGACTAGGGGAGGAGAGTAGCGGATGCGCCGCGAGAGCAGAAGCGAGAACGCAGGAGAAACACAAGCAGGTGGTAGGAAAGAAGCGGAGAGAGTAACGCGCAGCTTTTGGAGAGAGGGAAGGTGGAGAGTTGCGCATGCGCAATCTGAGTGCCGACAACGCCGCGGGACATGCCCCAGCTGTAAGATGCCTCGCATCTAAAAAATGTAACGCCGTCGCAGCAAGAAATATCACTAAAACTACAAAACATTATAGAAGCGTTCGCGAGCTGCCTCGTTTCGCACGTGCGGTTGATTCTTGAAGCACCACATTGCTTGTTAACATCGCAACGGCGTCATCCGTGCGTTGGAAATAACGGACAATATGGCATGCAGGCTTCCCGTACGTAAGAGCTTCCAGTTCATTTCATTGGGGGGGGTCATCCATCGTCACAGGGCTAGGGAAACGTTGTCAGGTGACCCCGCGAAAATAGAGTAGAGGAACTGTAGGCGTCCATTTTATAGCATTTTAAATATTCTAGACTGAATAACTTTGGGCTGCGTGCCCCTACCGCTGCTTCAATTTCTACACTAACCTCTGAAGCCTTCAGTCTACGCGACTCGCTAGTAAAACAGGTATTGGAAAAGTGTTGGGTGGCCCCTTTAAGAAGGGCGAGACGCGTGCCAGAAATCGGTACCTGCGTATATTATTCCGCCAAACATGCAGAATCTAGACCGGAGGAGAAGCGTGAATCGCGTTTGCTGCTTTTCAGGGCCGAGCGCAATTTGGCTGCATTTGCTTGCTAGGCTATGGTGGCTAGCTTGGCCGCCGGTTCTTAGGCTGCTGCTTAATTCCGAAAACTCTATCGTTGGTGCCTGTACGTCGCCGCGTGGGCTCTCAGCTTCATTGCACATCGCTCTGGACACAACCAGGCTTTAGCCTTCATCCTTAGAAAGTTCTAAGCATCCCTCGTAAATTTTAGTGGCTCCTTTTATTTAAAGGGGCCCTGCAAAACTTTTTGATCATGGTCAGAAAACGCTGCCGATCGGTAGTCGAGGATTTCGAGAACACGTGAGTCAAATATTACAGCGCAGCACGCGGCCTCGAATTCACAATAAATTCTCAAAGTCAGCTAAAAATTGCTTTCTCTTCTCTCGACAAATGACGCTACAAGCTCAAAAATCACTCGTTAAAGCCATTGTATCAGCCATTGACTGATTTGAGCATGGCGCGCTCGGTCGTTACTGGGGCCGCCGCGGGAGGTCACGACTTGTCCACGCGTGCGATCGCGCTGAAATGCCGCGTATTCGAAAAAACAAAAAGAAAAAGTGCTCACGGTCACGAGGCACGCGTGACGTATTTTCTTACCCCGTGTCATCTCTCCCTGCTTAGCTTCCAGCGCTTTCATCGGGACGAGAGAAGAGAGAAAGCAATTTCAGCGTGCGACAAATCTTTGTGACTCCGGTCGCACTGGACGGATTCTAAAGATATTTGAGGCGGTAAATTCGTGAGGCAATAAGCTCCTTTAGTGAATCCATTCCATGGCTACTTGGAAAAGTGTTGCAGGGCCCCTGTAAGGCTTGTCGCTTTCGTCAGGAAGGAAGGAAAAGACACTACCGTTTACAAAATAAAAAATTCGGCACTGCATAATAGCCGACAACCATTGCAGAGAAATACCTATAGGAGAAATACAATAGTGCATGAGCATTCAGTCCGCATCTGTCGCAGCACCTACGTACAGACACCCCAAGAGTTCTTTCTTGCAAGAAAAATTTTGAAGTGTTGTAGATTTGGTGACGCAATGAAAGCTTCGAAGATGTCCAATAAATGCCTTTATTCTTGTCATTGCAGACGTCTGTCCATTGTGGGATGTCGTTTGTGTATTTCAAATGACTAGATCAGTCCGATTCCGAGAGGAAATTTCGCTAGGAGGTCATCAGCTCTGCGGGAAACGGGTGGTACGCCTAAATTGGCATGCTTAAACGCACGCTTGTACGCCTAAACGCAAATACATGATATTAATGTCGTTATATTGCGCGTGATGAGGTGCTTGCCTTTTTTAAACCAGTTTCAAGACCTCCGCCTGGACTTGAATAACCTAGTTTCTGTGCTTGCTTATTAGCGTTTCTGCCCTTCTTGTCGCTTGGTGGTAGCGACACTGTCATACCTATTGTGCAATAACTATACCCTGAACAGTAGACAACACACCTGTGGCTTCATCTTTGCCATAACAATTTTCTACACTACAGAGGTGCCGAGTTCAATTCCAGGCTTTTAAACACTTGTTTCTGTTTTTCTTTGTTTAGTTAGGGGTCATGCGGTGTCATGGAGCATTGTCGCATACGTACGCATCCAAAAGACATGTATTTATGTTGCGTAACATGCTGCGGTGACAATCCTGTTAGTGCTTAAACATTAAAATAGATTATGTAAAACGGGTAAACAAGCCGGTTACTTATGAAAGAAACGAAACCACTTTAATACGTTTACGGCTACAGAAGACTGCGCGTTTCACGATTGTTATTCCATGTTATTTCGCGAAGAAAGCTCTGGAAGTTGCTTCAGAAATGTATACCAGAAAAATCATCCTCTTATATTCGTACCCCTGCCTACGGACCTCCGCAATTGATTTCACATTGCATTTACGAAAAATGTGATGGCGGAATAAATGTGCGTGATGGCAGGAACACACATAATGGCGGCTTGTCAGCGGGTCGCTTGAGAGCCCTCCCAACTTTGCATGTTGATAACTTTGATACGTCGGTCGTCGCGCAGGAAACATAGGATGAGTGAAACAAACGGAAGCCGCCCCAATTACAGGAACATTGGACAGATCAAGACGTTCTCTCAACACTTTGACGCGTCTCGTTTACAATGCCCACGGAGTTTTGACTTCAAGAAAAGCACAAATTGCCTTTTTACACACGTTTTTCAAAACATTTTTAAACAATTAGTCCGGAGAACAGTTGATGTCCTCCTCGATAACACGGAATATCGCAGAAAGCTGATTTCTTTATGGAAGTTCAACGCCTTCCCAGAGGCTCATCACTGTACTGCCCTTGGTTTTTTCGGCAATCCTCTCCTTCATGCGCCTAATCTGGTCCGGCGTGAAGTGGTTCTTCCAGTCGCCGATAATTCCCTTCCTCACAAAGTCACCAGTCATGGGCTTCTTCAAATCCTCGGCTACCTCCGGGGACATCGGCACACTCTTGCCCGCCTGTCCAATGAGATCGGCGGCCTTCTCCGTCCACTTCTTGAATTCCTCGTTGAATCCCTTCATGGTGTTCAGGCTGGTAGTGTTCAGGATCCTCTCCAAAACTTCCGGTTGCTCACGGAGTTTCTTCCCGTAACTCTTCCCCGAGGAAGTCGGCAATCTTCAGAATTCCGGCGCGTGGATCCATCTTGAGCTCCTCGTAAGTGATGACGAGGACATTGTCGTCGTTCCTGTGGTCGTACCAGGAGATCTGGTGGTCGAAGTAGTCACCGTAGTCAACTTTGCCCTCGACAAACATGTCGAAGAACTTGTCGAAGGGCTCTTGCGCGAATCGGTAAGCCGGGAAAGACCTAGTGTGGTGGTAGAACGAAACGCAGCAGTCGTAGGGATTGCGGGTGACGTAAATGTACTTGGCGTCCGGAGACATGGGTTGCAGGTGATACGGTAGGTGAGTCTTTATGGCTCCGGGACGCGGCATGGACTCGACACCTGCGGTTCCCAACATCTCGAGGAAAGGGGCCCTTCGCATGAAGTCGTCCATGTCCTGCAAGTTTAGGGAGGGTTTTATGAACTTGATGCTCAAGAACAACTGACAAGTTTTGATTCATTCTTGAAAGATAAGTGCGCTACAAAGAGCTAGGCCGTAGGAAAACATGGGACATGCGAGATAAGGTTTTATTCATGTTGAGTTCCTTCTTCTCGTACACGCCTGTTCCCAGCAGAACTGTTTTCACGACTGATGCGCCAATTTACTGAAAGGCACCCACACGGTCAACAAGAGTGCAGCAGATCAAATTTTAGTTATTTATTTATTTATTCATTCATTTAAGCATGAAAGCGCTTTTGACGATTTTAAGGACTTAGAACCTAAATGAAACATTAAAATTCCTCTTATGTGTATAAACGAGCCCCGCAAAATTAGCTTCCTTCATGCATATTATTTGTCTGCATATGTTGTCACAGTATATTTATCTTAGTTATCACCCGACAACATTATTAGCAAGCCACGCGATAAACTAGGCCAACATCTCTGGAGGTGTCAATAAATTTGCTGTTACTGAAATCGCTCTAATAATAATAATAATAATAATAATAATAATAATAATAATAATAATAATAATAAGAAGAAGAAGAAGAAGAAGAAAAAGAAGAATAACAACAATATTTCATGGCCTATCCCCCGAGGTGGGTTGCGCCAAAACAACAAGGAACCAACCAAGCAACCAACTAATATCTGGGGTTTAACGTCCCAAAATCACGATATGACTATGAGAGACGCCGTAGTGGAGGACTCCGGAAATTTGCACCATCTGGTGTTCTTTAACGTGTACTCACATCGCACAGTACACGGGCCTCTACCATTTCGCCTCCATCTAAAATTGCTCTTACTAACGCATCTTTACGAGCGTGTGTAAGGGCTGCGGTTTTCAAAACTGATGCCCGCTTTTCCTTTAAAAATGTTTTCAACGTATCTTGCTCCTCAGTCAAATCTAGACCGGAAATTTACGTTCATTTGCTCTCAACCAAGAGCCTGTAAAACAGAGGTCCATCATTGGGCTTGCCGGATAAGTAACCTGGAATTTGATGACTAAGATCCGAGTATTTTTCAGACTTTTGTTGCAGCAGACACTTGCTTTTCTTGGCGGAAATATTCGCTCGGTACATGTTTGCCCACAGGCGGCCAGCTCGGGCCTTTGTGCTATGCTGCAGTTTTTCTTTGTGGTTTCTTTTGTGCAGCATTTGTAAATCTCTGATAACATTAGTGGGCCTCATTAGAGTGTGTTTTCCGCTTCACTTTCTTTCACTTTCTTTCTGATGACTTTCAAACACCCCGGGCTTGGTCTCCGACTCGCTTTATCGTTTTCCTCATTCCGTGTGTGGGCTCTTCAGTTATCTAGGCTTCTCTGTGGGACATTTAATTTATCACACATTTCAGGACCCTTGCTTTAAAACTAATTATGCTCTGCTACCACTTTCAACCATGGCCAGCACAAATTCGAAATTTTTCCGTTGGCCCTAGTTACCATCGACCCTCTGATATGTCGCTAAATGCCGATCTCGACATCAGTGCCAGTTTCTAACACAGAACTGTATACGTGAATGTTAGCTCTGGTACCAATATACTGATTTACAAAATCTGTGCTCCACCTTATATTTATTGCAACTCCGAATTTATTTGCGTTTCATTAGTGCTTCATTTCGCTTCACTTTATTCGTGACATTACCTTGGCTCCTGCTTAAATTGGCCTGTCCTTGATGTAGGGGTACACGAAAGTACTTATCGCTATGGGAATAATGCTGCTTAATTGCTATCACGTGGGCATGCGTTTTTCAAATAGGAATTATAATTGCTTATTTTTCTGTACACAAGGTCTCAATAGACAGTCTATTGCCATGCACGTTTCAGCTAGTCTGTCGCATATTTTTCCTTTTGTTTTTTGCAGTAAAACGTAGTCATGAATTTGTTTCGCCACTTAACCTCTGCCAATGCCTGTGTATATAAGAGGAAAAGAAAACCTTAAATAACTCTTTTCCAGCTATGGCCTCAGCTTAAAGTGGGAGCAACAGTGGGAGACACAGGGCAAACATGATTCAGCAAAAGTCCACTAATTATTTTCGTTTCCTGTGCTCCCAAAAACATTTGTTCTGGAATATACAAAATATTCATTTCAGCTATTTTAAGAAACCGTCGGTTAAGCCCTAGCGCGCTCAATAAAATCTCATAGTCATAGTATTTTTTCTGACATATTTTTGTACGCTCACTTGATCTCCTTAAGCGCCATTCATAAAGGTCTGATTATTAATATCTGGAGTTCTACGTCCCAAGACCACCATATTATTATGAAGGACGCCGTAGTGGAGGGCTCCAGGAATTTTTACCATTTGGTGTTCTTTGACGTGCACTTACATATTCTAGCACTGTCTCTTTATCGAAACAGCCGCATCAAAAAAGTTCTCTATTTTTACACATGCCACTAATATATTTAAAAGTGAAGTTTGTTACAAACCTTGGGTGGAATGCCGTCGTTGTAGATAGCGTATACGATGTGCTGCATCCACGTTGTGCCACACTTCGGGTACGAGACTATGAACACGTCACCGGGCTGGGGCTTGTAGGCGAGAGCTTCTTTGACGACCGGCTCTTGGAATATGCAGCTGATGTAGAGGCCATCCTGTTCGCGATATACGCCGCACGCACTCATGGTGACAGGCTTCCTGCGGTAAAAAGAACCAAATAAAGGCTGCTACAAATGCTTCGTTGCCTGAAAACGAATCACCTTGATATTATAATGCATTTTAAATGCCAAGCATTTCTTTGCGTACTGCAGGCACTTTTAGCGTTTCTATGTACGTATCTATCTATCTATCTATCTATCTATCTAGCCGCCTACGTCTGGGTGCTCTCGTGATCACCCCTTTAACTTGGGGTAGACCAAAATTAGTATGTGAGAGTAAGATGGTTTGACGAATATGACTCGCTGCTCGTGACATGAATAGTATGACGATCCCGTCGCGTACGTCGTCAAACCCTTTCGGGCAAACCCTGTGGCACATGCCACGGGCGAGTATGTGCCACAGGTATGCGGGTATGTGCCACTGGCGATTGACAGTTTATATTACCCAGGAACGGCGAGAACAAACATTGGTACCTTCAACGCGAGAGCGTTAAAAGCTGACGTCATCAGCAGCGTTGACCGGACGAATGCAAATAATAAATGTCAGGGTCCCTGCAGGAATCGAACCCAAGAATTCTGCGTGGCAATCAAGCATTCTACCACAGAGCCACGCCAGGTCTCGGAACTGCTTTTCGAATAGACCCTAATGTTCGTAAAACGTCAATTGTCGTTGCACTTCTGGCTATCGAATTTTATAAACATTACATATGTACTCCGATGATACAGGCGTCACGCCCGGTTAACGTCAATTGTAATAAGGCACCATCCACTGAAGTTCATATATGTTGCAGTGTCCAGGGCTACCATCCTCGCGAGCACAAGCGCTGCATATCAGTTTACCGCTTCTGGTGTTGCTAATGCCCATGCTGCTGTTGGCATCGTTACGCAACTGTAAACTTGTTATACGAAACATATGTGACTGTGCAACATATGTCCGTACGTACAACATTTGTACATATCTTTAGCGTCATTTCTTAACGTTTCGCTCAATAAAAAATTACAACACAGTCACCTTCCCTCCGCATGCTTCGTATAACATCGATTCCCAAGGTACGTGGAATCTGCCGAATTTTTTTTCTACTTCTTTTGCTCTGCACTGTATTTTTGTATCAGTACCTGACAAGGAACCAGCCTAGTGGTACGTTAATAAGACAGCGTATTATTTATTTCTGTCTTTAAGTAGCATAATATGCATTATCTCGCGATAACAAGACAATCCACTGAATAAACTGGGCGAGCGGATACATTTCTCACACTTCCTTCGAATTGGGAGGACAGGCGATGTCCTGCATGACCGTTTCCAATAGCTTAACTCTCAAACTTACGTTGAACCATACCAGTGATGTTCCGTGCAGGGAATCCCTTTTTTCAGGGAATTTTCGACAGTTATTTTGGACGAAAGGGAAAAAGGGAATCTTCGCGATATTGCAGGGAATTTTGAGGGGCTGCGAAAGTTTTTTTTATAACGATCAAAAGACTGTGGACATGAGGCTTTCACATGTCGCAAGCGTTTCTGGCGCATGTAGCGCGCCAAACCACAGCTTCTAAGGTTCGTTTTTAAATACCATAGTCTTTAAAAACCCAGTCAATATATATTGACTGGGTTTTAAAGACCCAGTCAGTATATATTCTAGTCACTTCACATTTATTTATTTTTTTCTTTACAGTAGTTTGCAGAACCGTTCCTAATCAAGTCAATAAAATGTTAAATACCACCACAAAAGCTTGTTATATTTCACAATATTTAGTCACCATTATTGAAAAGTTGACGTGCTTTTTGTACAAAATGTGGTGCATATAGATACAGCGTCTGCTAGGCACATTAATGTACGCCACGTCACTCAGTAACAACAACAACAAAAAAAAGAAAAACAATAATAAACTTTTCTTCTTATGCAGTGGCCGTGGCCATGAGCATGTACAGCATTTCTTCCGCATCGCATACCGCTTAAAGCGAGCTCTAGTGTAGCTCCTTCGTAGTATTAAAAGCCGATCTCAGAGGCGTTGCTTTGAGTTGGGCAGGAAAGAAGAGAAAGCGATGGGATGGGAAGAGTGGAAACACGTCGAACACTATATATATATATATATATATATATATATATATATATATATATATATATATATATATATATATATATATATATATATATATATATATATATATATATATATATATATATATATATATATATATAAACTTTTATTGTGCAGGGAAATATGCGGGGATTTTTGTTGATGTATGCGGGGAAAAATGCCGGAAATGGGGAATTTTCGGGCCTTGGAAAGGGAATCCTTCGGTCCAGGACGCAACATCACTGAACCATACAAGCCCCAACAAATGTCATCGCTTATTAAAAGGGTTATAGGAAAAGATTTTACCTTTCAGCAGCGTCGTTACGTACCAGGGAGGATAACGAGAAATTCTACAATGAATTCCGCGAGGAACACGAGAAATAGTTAAGCTGGCAGGGACTCGAGATGGCACACCGACCCCGCAACAACTTTCAAACAGCAGATTCCATACACAATTACAGCTGTCCTGGACATCTCCGCTGCACTACGGCTTTTTGTGGCGAATGAGAGAGGGCAAGAAGTGGAAGGAAATGTAACAACGTGATTTACAGCTAAGTGTGATTTGTTAGTATTGCCACACGCGCTTCTTATTCTATTTTCATATAGTCGGACGCGTTACACGTGTGGCGACTGTCTTGCAAGCACCGTGCCCGGATGTAGAATACTCCCGATTATTTTTTTATTGTTCTGATTAGCTTGATCACGCAACGCGAACAGTGGAGCTTATTCTGGAACTAACGTGACCGCCAACGATAAGCCTTGGATCTTGAATACCACATGTATAAATGCCGACGCGCCTTACGGTTGAGCAGAATACGGACGGCCGACGTTGTGATCACCGCTATGAGTGTACAACGGGTATTGCTTGTACTGTAACCTTTCTTTCTTGGTGCCCAAGTTCGCCCCAATAAAGGCTTTCATCTTGGACACGCCGACTCCTGCCTTCTTCAACGTCACGACCACGTGACAATATGAAAGTGCGGCACATGTGGCAGCCCGAAAAGGAATGGACGCCAGTTGTCGCGGGAAGGACCATCGCTTATGTATTCAAATGCAACGGTCAAGCTTTGCCCAGTCGTTAAGACGATTGCAAAAGTCGTCCCCGCTTGATCGGGGACAACTTTTGGGCGTCTTAGAAAAAATGAAACCAGGCATAATGCACAGCCGGCTATCTGCAGCAGTCTAATACTCACAGCTCCCAACTGTTACTCGAAAGATGGAGAGGTTCACATGTGGGACTCGCTTGAGAACTAACCAGACATAGCAACGTCTACAACGGAAGTATGCCTGCTATGTTGTATTGTGCATTGTGTCTGCGTCATTGCGAAAATCTTTATTTTGTATGTCGCATTTGATTGCCTTGCGTTAATGAACCCGTGCCTAACTGTCGTTCTCCCGCAGCGCGGCCCTGAGTCAGCCACCGGGAAACGCCGGTGGAGCCGTCCCTGAGCACAACTGCGCAAAGGCGGAAGTAATGGTTCACCTCTGCAGCACAACTCGACATCTCGTTGGATTGTTTCACGGCCGCTCGTGGACAGCAGCCGCAGCTAATGGCGCTCGACGGAAACGAGTCGTTGCGTATACCACGCGTGACAGAATACAATGGATGCGTGCGACCACATGATGACATTACAAAACATCCGCGGAGGGTTGCGAAGGAAGGTCACTTCTTAGCTATTCGTGGCAGAGGGACGTCGAATGACACGAACTGGGAGCTTCACTGTTGTGAAGCACTAATGGCGACTGCAAATATGGTCCAATTGTTCACTGGACATTGCAGAGAGCCCGAAAACTGAGAGCGTCACTTGGTGAAGCGCGAAAATTTTCAGTTCATCTATTTTACCCTCAGCCACACAAAGTTGTAAAAAAGGAGAGTGGGTTACATAAAAATAAAAAAAGCGAATAAAAATAACATCAACTACGATACATATGAAGCTACAGTGTCAGGTTGGTACAAGTGAATTCAAATGGAGCTGTGATAAAAAATGCAGGCAAAGAAAAATGAAAAAAAAAATTATAGAGTATAGACTTTACGCTTCATCGAATAAAATAATTGTGTAAGGTGTGAAAAAAAATAAGTCGTGAGTTGAAATGGAAGCGATTCGGAGGGAAGATGCTTCCAGTCTTTGCACTTGCGGGAATCAAAGTAATAAGAATAGGCGGTGGTGCGGTAACTAATGACGTGTAGCTCATGGTACACGTGAATGCCGTCATAGCACTTATCGTAATGATGCTAGTGACATACATCGAGCATTCTTTTAAATGCCGCGTACTAGAAATGCACTTGAACATAAGTGTTATCTTGATCAACGTCGACAACCGATCACAGCGCAAATTAAAAACAAGGAGGACATGGCTAGAGGAATATACAAGCAGAAGCACTGAATCCTTGTGTTCTGCGTCGTCGTGATATGTGTTGCCATAAGCTATCATGACTATATAGCTATATGGCCCACCAGTATGACTTCAGCTCACAGTACTTTTTTAGAGACAGTTTTTTTTTAAAGTACAGTACGACAAACTACGTCTCTACCGATCATTTACAGCAGGCATTAAGCCGGAAATTGCGACAGTTACACAAAATACGTGCCACTCACTGTATTGTTCCTCGAGGACCAGCATGAACAATCACGACCAGACGTGAAAAAAACACTTTGGCAACAATAACACGTTCCAAATGTATGCGCAGGAATATCCTGTTGAAATATGGGGCGTAGGTACGCAGTTGACTGTGCAAAACGGACAACTGATATTAAAAAAAAAACTCAACTAAAAGCTAAAAAAGAAAAAAAAAACAAGAACTACAAAACAGATTTTCGAATCCACTTGGTTAAACATTGTGGAGCCGACCTGCGCGCGAGAATCGCTGGCGTTGCTCTCTTAAACAAGGAAGTGCGTTTCGTGGTTGTCGACGTTCCTGGCAAGCCATGTAGAAACAACTACCACACTTACAAAAACGCGTCGATCCACCTCGCAAAGCTAGGCTCAAAGCCCACTATGCAGCAGAGACATTTACTCGCCGACTGCTTCGCATGAAACAGGTTCCCACAAGGTGTGGGATTTGCCGAATTTTCTAGCTTTTAGTTTTATTTTGTTTACCTTCTTCGCGGTCTTGCGTACTTGACTGCGCACCCGCGCTCCACATTGCTGTTGGATATTCCTGCGCGTACATTTACCACGTGTCGTCGCGTACATTTACCACGCGTACATTTACCATGTGTGTTTTGCTGGTCGTCGAGGGTGTTGTCATCTCGCGCGTATTGTATAGCAGCGGCGATGCTTTCCAATAAATTTTGATGTTTGTTAGGAGCGCTCTTCCCGCCTGTCTGTCCTTTCTGTCCCGTTAATAGCGCTTCATTTTACCGAGTATGCATCACTGACTGGCCCAAACTTCTAGTGTTCTCCAAGGGAAAATATGCAAGAAAATCATGAACAGATAAGTTCTTAGGGTTGATTTTCTTCCTCCATTCCTGGTACTCCGTTTATTAGACACAGATATTGTTTGTACCCTGCCAAATAATTTTATGGGGTGTACGTATTTACGAAGTTAGGTGTAGCGAGCTTCGGCAGCCAATGAAAAAGCGTGCGCGAGGTCCGCATAACCTCTCGTGATTGTAACACCGAAGCTGTTTAGCAAATCGTTTCTTGTGAGTTGATCCAGAAAACTATCATCCTCATACACGAGTATGTGCCACAGATGTTGGGAAAAATCCCACCACTCACCACTGATCCGCTAAGAAGGAAGAATATTACCGTTAGCCCAAGAAATGGCTGTGAAGCGACGACGGCGAGCCGTCGTCGCTTCACAGGGAGCTAAGGGAGGTATAGGGAGCGTTAATTTTACTGTTTACAGTGTATTCTAATTATTGTCTAATAGATTTGAAGAAAGTGAAGTGGGCTGAAAGGCAACTTGCCGCTGGCAGGGACCGAACCTGCGACCTTCGGATTACGCACCCGACGCTCTTACCAATAAGGTTACCATTATGGTACCATTAAAGTCTTCATCGAGGTTCATCAAGTACCATTGTCAGCACTATAATAGCAAACGTCACGGCAACTTCCTCTAGGGCATGTTTCGCGTAGTTCGTCACACACATCACTCATTAGCTCGTTAAACGCATCACTCATTAAACGAACGGACTCGACAAGTGGGAATCGCGCATCATGTTTGACGATGCACGAGTCCCAGAAATGAAAAGAATCATTTTAGCCCTTTCCGTGCTTGTGGCCAATTACCATCGTCATAATTTTGCTTACCGTTTTGTGGTGTTACCTTCAGCGCGTACTATTCATTTTTTCAGAAAGCCTTCGTTGTGTTCGCACTATGGGGGGGTCCAGCAAATAACACTATATGACAGAGAAGACACCACCGTCTTTCATAGCGGTGTCTTCATAGCAAGGTCGGCAAAGTCAGAAAAGGAATTATTTCTTCGATGGTTTTCCAGTTAATCAAGTGCCCTATTTCGTGTTTAGTTAGGGCAATTTTTTTTTTTATTGACATGATTTAAGGAGATTTTGGCGCATAAATAAGGCGCGGCTACACCGCACTCTTAGAGGTGTCGAGCATAGAGCATACAGGGCTCAAAATTTCCGAGCAAAGCAAATAAATGGCACATAAAATATGCAACTAAGCAGAACAGTCAAAACATAGCATAAAGCCTATTCAACAATAACATATGTGTATACACACGGTGCTAAAGAAACTAGGCAGCAGAAATGCAGCAGAATAGGCAGCAAGAATGGGATACGCGTTCTTTTTTCAGCCCCAGATCGCTTGTAATGTATTTACAAACGAGTACTAAATCAGATGGGCCATAAGAATGTCAGCTGCACCACAGATCATCGCGATCAGTTAGTGCCATGGGTTGCGGGTCCCGTTCATTCCATTCCTTTGTATCGCGGCCGCACTTACGTCGGCCTTAATATAAAATATTGTTACAGCACAAGTACAACGTGACAGTGCGAATTTCAGGGCATCTGTACATCCACTGCCGAGATTGTGAATGCTCGCCTCAATTCAGCAGCACGAGCGTACTGCGCATATCTGGTGAAAGAATGACTCGAGAAATCGTACAAGTCCCAAAACATTGTGAACTTGAAAGACAGCTGCGTCAGTACCCTTCCATAGCCCTTTTAGAAAAAGAGTTAGCGTTCCTATCGGGGACTAGATAATCATGGTTCCCTCTCGTTAAACTGATTTCAGTGTGTATCTGTCAGACTTTGCTCATTTTGATGTGCCTCTTTGCTGTTGTTGATACGCGCTGTATATTTACCATGGCGTATGAGAAAAACGCCATTCTCTGGATTCCAAGAGAAGGCAGACGCGTGAGGGGGGATACAGAAAATTAGGTGGGCCGATGATTTGCAGCTAGAACGTGGCAGCAGAAAGCACAGGACCGGGTTGATTGGCGGAACATGGGAGAGGTCTTTGCCCTGCAGTGGGCGTAGTCAAGGTCATGATGATGATGATGAGAAATAAACCTCCTGTTGTTAGTCAGCGCCTGCGCCCTGTGTTGCCTCTGTCCGTCCTCCTCAAGTGCGAGCTGTTTTCGCCTTGGTATGAGCGAACAACTAGCTCGAAATTTGTTATTTAAGTCATCCCATCATCTTCAAGCCCTCTAGCAGTGTCGTAAGTCTACAAGACTGTCTTTTTCATAAGTGCTATTACCTTCTACGTCATCAGGCTCACATCGAACCCTTGCATCGTACTTCATTCCTTCATAGCCACCCAAAGGCAGTTTATCCTTCGAGAGCCCGCACTACCGCTCACATGAAATCATTCTTCATTCATATCGCAAAGGGTTGAAATAGTCGTCCTGCCGGCTTGATGCACCACTCCAGCGATGCATGCTTCAAGGCATTCATCGAATATAGTCATGCCCACCCCGCGTGCATACTCCTCACGGGGCATTTGAAGTACAAATAAATAAATAAATAAATAAATAAATAAATAAATAAATAAATAAATAAATAAATAAATAAATAAATAAATAAGCCTAATTTGGCGATATCGAACTCTGCGGCGTTATTGCCCGGCCACTGTGCTAGCGTGGTAAATATAGTGGTTCCCAAGCTGGATGTCCGCTGTTGCAAGTGGCGCCGGATTTAGGCTAACCTCGATTCGCTACAACGGCTTGAGTGATAACGGGACGGGATAGGCCATCAAGTGTGCTCGGGCTCTTATCGGGCCCTTGAGCTGGTGGCCGGGATGGGCAGCTAAGACGTGTGGGACCACGGAGAGAAACATTTTTGCAGGCTTGCGAAGCATTGCGCTGACGATCTGTCCACAATGCGAGCACGTATGCGTTGTAGTTTTTCCTTGGGACAATTCATGTTTCATGCAATGAACGCATGTTTAAGACGTGCGGTATAGTAAGGGAACTGTGGTACTTGCAGCCGTACCTATGTGTAATAGTAATAAAAACGTATTTATATATAATTCAAGTATATATTGCTGCTGTTTCGTCTAAGGCACTGGCGGCGAAATTGCAGCGAAAGAGCAGGTACTGAGATAACCGTTCCCTAGTACAACGAAAGCCTACTCGTTTCCTAGGAACAACAGGACCACGACAGCTCCGCAATGGGGTGCCATTGAACACAAGCTATTAACCGCAATACATTAAAGGCTTACAGGCAGGGAAACAAGCTTTCTCTCTCTCTCTCTCGCGCGCGCACGCACGCGCGCACACACATACACACACACACACACACACACACACACACACACACACACACACACACACACACACACACGATGTGTGTGTGAGCAGATGATAGTGCGCGCACTACCGCAACCGATATTTAATATTCAAATGCTTGGAGAGACCTATGTGCGTGCGCAATCTGCGGGCTTAACAACATGTAGCGGTAAATTCCATCCGCTCACGTTTTGCTTTTTCACAACGCAAAATGAAAAATTCGCACACAAGTTCCGCATGTTAGAGTGAGAAATTTGACTGTCATGACGTGTCCTGCAATATTTTTTTGTTTCTTTTCTTTCTGCAAACTGTCCGTGACAGGAGCCCACTTGTACAATGAGAGCAGCCGTGTGACACCACGGGCTAAACACTTCCGTAACCGTTTTACGAATGGGTTGAGTTACAAACTAAGGCGACATGCTCGACACGCCAAACAGGCCATTCCTGTTCAGTATATGCCTGATAGTTGGGCGAGTTGCTAACAAAAAACTGCTCATAGAACCGTATGTTCATAAATTGTCGCATGGATTGTAGCACGCTGGTTTGGTGTTAAAGTGGTGTTTTCAATGTCTAATCAGCCGAGAGTAATGCGCACACCCGTGAGCAAGAAAGCAAAAGAAAAAAAAATGGGAGAAAGAAGGTAGGGTGCGGTGTGACCCACAGGACCCCCACCACTGACTGTGCCACGGGGGCAGTTTACAATCTTCCTTTATCATGTGACTCAATTTATATAGGTTTGACTAGAAGGTGCATGAATGTTACATTACACGAACATGAGGCCAACACACGTGCTGATAGCCTATTGAAATTGTTGCTCACTGCAGAAGTAAGGGTGCGCTCCCCATTTCGGCAAAACTAACATCATCGCCAAGAATCATGCGCATACAAGTAGCGATATAATAGGGACTTTGCCCTTACATAACAATGATTACTGTATCAGCGTTTCATCTACCGCCCTGCTGCAAAAAGAAACTTGGTATTTGAACAGGCATATTTGATATCATTATTGTCTTTTTTTTTTATTATAGGTGGGACCACATGTGAATATTAAAATATCTGTTCAAGGGAATGAAGATTAGTTGAGAGTCCGGCGCTCGTCTTCGTGTATTCTTCGTCGTGAGTGGGTCGTGTTTTTTTTTTCGTTCCTCCATTTAATTATCACGAGCCCATTCCTCCTCATCTAATTAAACAACTCGGCAGACATTTTCTTTTTTATTTCCGATTGCCTCATTTAAACCGAACAGCGATTCCGGTTTCTCTGATGTCATGTTTAAACGCACTGACACGAGCAGCTTTGTAAGTGCATGTCGCAACTACTTTCATTAACGCTACACTCTTATCACGGTAACGTTTAGGACAGCTTAAAACGGCATGTAACTTATAGTTTATAGGTTACATGGCTGTTACAACAATTTTATCTTTGTGTTTTCTTCATTTACCTCTCACATAAAGGTTACATTGACAGAAGCATGCCATTTTAAAAGCTAAAGCATCGCGATAGGCATTGTAACCTCTACATTGTAACTTATAAAAGCGCAGTGACTCATCCGTCAGGGGACCTACACTATGGAGTGGAAGTTTATTGGTCAATGTGTCAAATCGCGATCTTTCTTGTTCAAGGTTGGCTTTAGCAATTGAACAGTGGATAATGTATAAACAGAACGGGTATTAGGTAACAGCAGAAAAGAAAATAAGAGTAGCAGCGATATTAGATTGCGGGATACTGTTGCAAGTTATGGTGGGGTATGAATTAAAACTGCAGTTCAATAAAGTGAGCCCACTTCACACGTAATTAAAGAAGTGGCATAAAATCCGAACAGACATGGGCACAACAACCGAAAAAATTATAACGATGCGATCGAAGAATAATTCCGTGGAGCGAGAAAAATATGTTCCGAGACTCGCAATACAATTTATCCGAATTTTCTTGTTGTCTTGTCTGTCTAGTTTTTTTTTTGTCTTTTTTTTCTCGCAAAAGTTAACTGGCCGTAATGTGCAGCAAACGTCAGGTCACAGCATTGCACCATACTCGCTTAACCGTCACCAATTTGCCAACACAGGAGAAAAAGATGCCAATAAGTTCACAAAACAGCATGCGACGGCCGCTCCAGTGTGAGCGCATAGAGGGATGTGTGAGCTCGCTGTGATGGCGTGACTCACAAATGTGGCGTCTTACTGGCGCCGTTTCAACCAGTTTCAACCGCATCGAAGGAAGGACGGCGTCATCTCTCTGAGGCTTTGCACAGCTTGAGGTGTATGCCGGGAAGGGCATTCGAATGAGAGGCGGTTGGTGTGGTGTTTGAAGTCGCGCGTGTGCTGCTCTTCGTTTCATCGATTTAACCAGGTTTTACGCTCCTCGTTTTGATGACGTGCGTTGCCTAATGGTGTTTTGTACGTGAGTGAGGCGTACCTGGTGACACAGTAAGCAAACACATTCGCAAACGCGCGATCCGCCGCAAATCAGCCATGAGGCAATGCAACGGGGACATGTTCAGTGCGCTGCGCGTCCGTTGCAACGAGCTGCATTGCCAATTCTTCGCCTGTCTGAGACTGGCAATTATCGAACGTGTTGCATCCGTTGTTACGGTGGCCGAAGACAGCAGCCAATATGATCTACACGTAAGTAATGTTCTCTGTTCAGTGCATTATTTGCTTGTGTATGTGTGTTTATGTCACGTGCTTGCAAGAATTTACACTCATGCTTACGCTACTGTAAGAAGTGGACCATGTCAGAAAAATAACTGATGTCATGTTTTATGCAATGCATTGTTATTGGCACAATTCAGTACGCGTTTGTCCTTACAAGGCGGGTGTTTCGGCGTATATTATCAAACATCCGACCAAGATCATTTGTTATCTTTCCAGTTTATCTGAGAAGCATGAAGGACTGAAGTTTAGCCCTTCTTGCTGTCATCGTGTTGGTACCCTGAAATTGCTCGATGAAGCCTGCAATCACGGTGTGAAATATTGTTGCCAGCATCAACAAAGTGCCCCATATCAGCGCTGCCCAGAAGATTTCTGAGTGCGCACTAACTTGCTCCTTTGGGTTTTTGTCACGACTTGGTCGCAGGTAGATGATATCTGTGCGTGCATGTGTGTGTATGTGCGTGTATGTGTGTGAGAGTGAGTGCGTGTGTGTGCATATGCGCGCGGGCATTCGTGTGTGTGTGTACGTGTGTGGATATGTCTGCGCGCGCGTTTGTGTTAGTATGCGTGTGTGTGAGTTGATGAGTGTGTTTGCGTGATGTACCCGCGCGTTTGTGTGTGTGTGTGTGTGTGTGTGTGTGTGTGTGTGTGTGTGTGTGTGTGCGTGCGTGCGTGCGTGCGTGCGTGCGTGCGTGCGAGTGAGTTTTTGAGTGCGTGTTTGTGTGCATGTGTGCGGGTTCTTGTGCGTGTGTGTACAGTTTTTGCTTTGGTCGGCTCAATGTTTCGGGTTTTCTGCCTTCACCATGTATTATCCCCACCAGACGGGCTTCCGTCAAACTTTTTCTGTGCATTGATCTTGACTTGAAACCTTACCACAAATATATACCGCAGTCATCTTCGTTCCATAGTAGCACTCATACAGATCGCAATGTACGGGCGTTCAAAATTAAGATGACTTGAATTCATGCCCACGCTTCCGCTACTGCAAGAGGTGGGTCGTGTCAAAAAAAAATAAATTGTCAGTATTTGACGCAATTAATTGTTATCGGCAGTACTTGCTCTGCGGCGCTCGACTATACGTCGAACTGCGTCGCTATCTAAACGGGGCAGCTGCAAAGGATATGTTACGCAAAAAACAATACGCTGTTGTTTAACTATATTTCAGATAGCATGAATGCCAGCAATCGTGCAAAGTAGGAGTCCCAAGGGGGGACATGGTTGGTGTGGTTGGTATGTCTTTCGATGTTCTTGGTTCTGTGGCGATGTGAATCTGTTCTCTTACAATAAGGTAATTTTTGTTGTTGTTCTAGTTCTGTTATATGGTGAAAGCAACGGGTCATCGTGGTTAGAAAAGCTGAATCGGTATACATGTTATGTAACTGTCATAGCCAGACTGTTTGAAGGTACGTAAGCAGCACAAATGTATGTTTTTCTTTTTTTTGCCATATTCATTGTCTTGCGTTGAAACTGTTTACAGCATACATCCTTCCCAAGGCATGCTGCGAGGATCTCCAGGAAGCTGGAAACTTCCCGACGCCGATATGACTTACGTTCCGTGCAGCCCAGAATATGAACTGCCACGTGGAACATATTCCTTGAGGAAAACAATTAGGTACGAACATATTAAATCTCCACGTGAAATGCTAAGTATGGTCACTGAAAAACCTTGATTCGCCGTGGTGGAGCAGTGGGTATGGTGCTGGGCTGCTGACCCGAAGGTCGCGGGTTCGATTCCGGCCGCAGCGGTCACATTTTCATGGCGGCGAAATGGTAGAGGCCCATGTACTCTGCGATATCAGTGCACGTTAAAGAACACCAGATGGTCCAAATTTCCGGAGCCCTCCACTACGGCGCCTCGCATAATCAAATCGTGGTTTTGGGACGTGAAACTTCAGATACTTTTACGAAAAATGTTGATTTTACAATTTCTGTTTCTAATCACCTGGTGCCGTGTTTCTGCGACGAAACTGTCTCTTACATTATAGTTTGCTGACTCTTGTGCTAAAGAGAAGCAAATCACATGTGGGATTAACGTACTTTTTCAGTTCAGAATTTTTGTTTTCGGATAAACGTATTGCACAGGATATTAGATTTTAGGAGCGTTTATTATTGGTCAAGTGACACCGCCTTCTTTTCTTTTTTTTTCTTTTTTTTTTGGGGGGGGGGGGGGTTAGTATATGTATTACATTGCATGTTATCAGCAGTTGTGTGCAATGTGGCAGTAACCGTTGCCATAGTGTAAAACAACTGTACTCTTCTTTTAGAATCCACTGTCCAGCGAGGAGATTGCGGAATCAGCAACTGATATATTGTCTGAAGAAACATGATTGTGCGTGCATCAAGGGAAGGTTTTACTTCAGGTCCTGACCACCTGCTTCTGTAAATTTCTGCTGACCACAGGTGAAAGCAAGGGGAAACGCTTTGAATACCGGTGGCCTTCTATCAGCTAGGCAATCCCTGAACCAATAATGAAAAACTAATCAATAAACTTATGTGTATTGATGACTATCACGCCACTTTGATGCATTTTGCTTTGAAGGTATGAAAGCAATAAAGTATGCATTCTTTTAGAATGGTTCACGTTTTTTCTCCTACAACTCCCTATGCACATAAATTTTTGTGCAATGCTTGATTTGGTCTTCGTTTTAAATTTTTTCTTTAATATTACCTTTCGTTTAGGTACATGGTCTTGTACGCCTTCACAAGCTGTGTTCTACAGCACATGCTGAGGAAACTCGAGCAATGCCCCTACATTGCAAAAGTTGTTATCACTATCAATTTCGTGTTTTGCACCCACGCAAAAAAAAACTGATATTTTTTTTAAAATGCAATTACGTGTGATATTGTGGGCAAAGGCTTCCCTTTTTCAAACTGTGCCACAGATGCCTGTTGAACCATTAAAAAAGCATATCACCTGAACAAAATAAAGAAAGTGCATTTGGGTCAAAACAAAGGAGAAAGTAGGAGGAGTTGCACGTGTATTGTTATATATGCTGCACGTATGTGTTAATGGTTTGAGTGAGTTAGTAGCATTACAGAAATGCAAACATTCCACGCACAGCCCAAGCGACAAAAGTAAAGGACTGAAAATCACCCCTCTTTTTGGCTGCCGCCTCGGTTTCATCGTCCTGCTTATGCGCAACGTGCCAGCAGGTATGGTATGCCGCACACATGGGTAAACTTAAGGAGAAGCACGATTCTGATCACACGTTATTTGCAGGGGGCTCCATTCAGTGTAACCGCTCTACCTATGCTCCACCAACCCAGGTGTCGTCAAACTAAGGGTATGTGCCTCATTTTTCTTCCGATCTTCTTTCTTCGACACATTCCGGAACAGTTGCTCCGCGCATGATCGGCCCAGCCAAGTGTCGCCTAGCAAAAGAAGCGTGCGCACGCCTAATCTTTCGTACTGTCTTCTGCGCCTTTATTATTCTGTCTACACATATGTACACAGAGTGGCGAGAACGTTCACGGAGCATGTCATGTGGCCTGCCCCTTTCTGAATACACACGCTGGAGCCTTTGGAATAATTCTGGGACATGTCTGCTTAGAGCACGACAGTTGCGGTGTCTGTGGCAAGAGATGTGCGTTTTCCTCATTCCACGAAAAAACAGAAAACAATGTCCTTTGGAGTTGGCTTAAAGCTCGCATGCATCATAACGTCATACCTTCCACCACAAGCATGGAGTCGTTGAAATGGGGTATGCCCATAAACGAGCAATTAAGAAAATCAGGTGATTGACATATTCTTAATTATGAGTTGTGCCATGTGTGTCAGACAAGTATCCTCTCTTGATCCAATTACGTAAAAGATTAAGCATTACAATTTTCATGTAGACGGCTATTAAAACCGCAGAAGGAATTGCGGAAAAAAAAACACGAGGCACGCGCAGCGAGAAGTCCGAAAGAGTGGAAAGCCGTGCTTCCGTTGCTGCGGCACACCTGGCTGATCAATGCATGCGGTGAGCGTAACCTCCTCGAATGCGTCGAAGAAAGAAGAGCGAAGGAAAGAAGAGGCGCAGAGCGGTGGCCGTATAAAATCTCCTGCAAACCGTTTTGTGTGAACAGTATACGGTGTACTGTGCAACGTAACCTCTATTTTTACGTGGGAACGCTCGATATTGTGAACCGGTGCTAAAGGTTATTTCTGTGACGTCTGTCTTAAAAGTAAGTTTGTGCATTTTTAATAAAGGTTAATATTGCAAAAGTTACTAGATAACTTTTATTTTATAAGTACACAAATTTGTGAAATTGTGCACCTTTAGTAAACGTTACCGTGCTTAGAGTGCTATAGCTTTGATTACTGAAAGAAACAACATGCCTATCCAGACAATAAACCTGGCTGAAGCTCCCTTCAATTAACCTCGGCCGCAGGCACCAATCAACTGCGCTATTGTTCCCTTTCTCATTTGTAGCTGGAATTGGAACATCATAATAAAAAACGTTAGGCGGGCAGATACAAACAGAAAAAGAGGTCAAGATTACTAAAACGCAAGCGCTTGTGATAAATTGATGTCTAATTCTACCGCGTGTGTGTCTGCGCCCACATATGCTTTTTTTGTGATTAATCCTTAGTAACTAGCCCAACTCTCAGTCATGATAATCGGAACGCATTTTCTGCAGTTATTTAAAGAAGTTTTTACGTACCAACATCACAAGGGGATCTGGCTAGTGCATGTTCATGTTCTGCTTTCCGAGATATGGTAGGGCGCTAGTGCGAGTGGTGGTAGGAGAGCCTTGAAATCGTTTTATCGTGCTCACTGATGAGATTAATCTCTGTAGGTTCGACGTGCCAGTAAGAGTAATAATAGTAATAATAACAACAGCAACAACGATAATAATAATAATAATAATAATAATAACAATAATAATAATAATAATAATAATAATAATAATAATAATAATAATAATAAAAACAATAATAATAATAATAATAATATAACAACTTTAAAGTGCCAAAACGACGATATCATGATGAGAGACGCCGTAGTGGAGGGCTCCGGAAATTTTGACCATCTGATGTTCTTCAATATGCTCTCACATCGCACAATAAACGGGCCTCTAGCATTTCGCCTCCATCGAAATTTCACCTCCACGTCCGGGATCGAAACCCGCGAACTTCGGGTCAGCAGGCGAGCACCGTAACCGGCTACGTCACCGACATTATTTCGAGAACATTGTACCAGGATAAACGCGCTCATTTTGACAGGCAGGGATTCTTTAACCTGCACCTCCACCAAAATACAGCCACCATGACAGGGAATCGAAGCCACGTTCCGAAGCTTAGCAGCGCTGAGCTACCAGAGTGTTTCATTTTCAAGGCAGTAATCGCATGACTATATCGTTTCGTTAATCTTGTTTGTTTCACCACGACACACGGACACTGACTTGTAGCTTTACTGCGCAATCGCCGCGGCTGCCACGTACGAGCGCAGCCGACAGAAACACCCCCTGCGTCCTGGTTTGTTAATACATTTTCCATGAGCAACGTCGTCACATGCCCACTTGTTGCTCAAGAATCTCGCAAAATGTTTCACGGCGTCCTCACGACAGGTTGACATGACCATGCCAGGACCAGTACGACGAGATCGACCTTAGCATGAGAAGGATATATCGCCGATTTACCTAATTCCGCAGCTGCTAACCAGGGGCGGCGCCAAAAGAGGGGGGGGGGGGGGGCTGAACCCTCCCCCCCAAAATTTCCACCTGCTCGCCACACACCCCTCTCCAAGAGCAAACATATTCAAAACACAACGCATAACATCCCAACATTTCAGCCCCCCCTGATGCAGCGCACTACTCGATGGTGCCCCTCCAGTAAAAAAAAAAAAAAAAAAAATTGCCACCACTTCCTGCTGCTGACTGCGATAATTTAGCTTTAAGAACAGTAGTTACACAACTTCTAATACATTGCACATATTTCTGCCCTAGTTCAACGAACCTACGACTGGAAATCAGCAGGAAAGGTAAAAGTGAAATAATTTACACGTTCATAATAATAATAATAATAATACAGCCTTCTAATTAAACCAGCAGTATAGACTTACTTCAAGTGGTTCGCCACGTAGCATGCGCTGAGGAGACGGAGATCGTATAGCCGGCGTGGACTGCCAGCGACCGCTGGAAATCTGACGTCTGGTCGTTCCGTCAAGCTCTGCAAAACTCGCTCTGCACGCTCCGCATGTGCTGGCACTTCTGTCTCAAACAGACTCCGAGATTCGTGCGCGACAGCCGAGACGCACGAAGTGGTCAAGTGATTTCCGGCTCGCGAACAGAACAGAGGGGAACACGTTCTCGCAGATAACGTATCGCTGCGCCTTCCCGAGGTATATGTGGCCTTGGTGATCGGCGGATCTTGTTTAGGGGCGTGACGGTGCGGCCTCCCCTTTCTGTATGCTATCGTTTTACGGCCCTCGATAGAGGCGACTGCGAGTGAGGGCCTACCAAGGAGGTTTAAAAAGCAATGCTTGATGCACACCCTTCCATGCACGCTTTGGAATGCGGCACTATTTAATGGCGCGGAGCTGAGGAAACTTCGGTGCACCACCCCTATCTTTGCGCGAGTTGCGACTGCCTGCGCAAACATGGGCGAGGGTAAGGGTATGGAGAGAGCGTGCGAAACAGAACGGTAATCGCGCAGCGTCCTTGACTCGGTCGTGCGTGCCACTATATCAAACGGATGCGTAGCTTTGCAGTCGCGCCTGAACGCGAAAGATGGGGAAAGGGAAAGAGAGGGATGATTGGTTGGAGAACCTTTTCTATGTTTCTGTGTTGTTGCGCTTCCTTGTAATGGACGAAATACGTAAATGATCGCGTCGTCGCTTTGGCATAGCGGATAGGCGCCATTGAGACAGCAACTACACCATTTCTTTGAAGCGAAGCTGCGGATGTGGTGGTGGGGAGTATGGTGCCGGGAAACGCGATCCGCGACAGTAGAAGCCACCAGTCGCAGCGTTCGCGCGATTGAGATTTTTCTCAACGCTTACGTTGCAATTTGACGTAAAAAGCGATCGCTGTGGGTTGTGCTTTATTGCTGACATGGATACCTGGCTGCTGTATTTACTCGAGATATAGGTATGCAAGAAAACGAGAGCCGAGGAAACGTTAAAAAAGACATGTCTGACTATATTGTTTTCTAATCCAAGTCTCAGAATTAAAATGCTATTTTATCAACAAGTGCGTCATTCTTCAGGCGAAGGCTTGAGAACAAGGCTGATTTATTCACTACTGAACCTTCGAAGTCTGATCTTACACATCTAAACAAACAGCTGAAACATGGAAGTAGATTATTTTTGGTATGCTTTTGTAGATACTTTGTACTGATAAAGCGTACGCTTATTCAGAAAAATTATTGCCCAGGTAAAGGGTAATGACCTGCATTACATTTGCATGTTCAAAGAGTACATCTGCAACACCAGTCCAGCTTGTGCCACGTGATGGCCCTGTAGATAACATTTTTTCTCCGATCAGAAATTTTGAAAGGGCGATTGGAAAGAGAGGGGGACATGATAGCGAGAGATATAAATTGTAAATGGATTAAAGCTAAAGTTTGTTGGCGTAAGCGCGTATCTTTGTAGAACAACAACAACAAAGAGGAGGTAGTTAAAAACGCCCGTGAAAACAAAGAGTAGAGGCTCGCGCCATTTGATATACCAACCGCAGAATGAAGCCAATATACACTTGAAGAAAAAAAAAAGAAGAAGAAAAAAAAAACGCCTGGCCTGCGCGGAACACGCTGCACAGTCACAGCGACCGCTTGCGGAGTGGCCTTTCTAGAGCCCGCTGTGAACTCTTTAGGGGGTGGGGGCAACTACTACGAGTACAGTTACAAGGTACCCACTAAGCCACAAATCATCTTTATTTTTCGAAATAAAGAGCACCCTCTATGCCAGGGGTCGGCAACCCGCGGGCCGCATGCGGCGCGTGTGGCAGTATATGCGGCCCCCTGCAGAGCATCAACCCCCTTACCCCCTTCCCTTACCACTTCCTAGCTGAAGGCTGACATGGCAGTTATGACTTAAAACGGGATTTTCGTTTGTAACATATGTTTCATTTCAACTTTGCGACTTGCGTGCTGAAAAAAACAAACATGATTTCTAATCCAGTTTTACAGATTAGTGTCCAATTAGACAAATTTTTACCCCCTCCAATTTTCCGTGTGGCCCCCCGCTGGGTCGGCTTCATGAAAATTGGCCTTCCGCCTCAAGAGGGTGCCGATCCCTGCTCTATGCCATTTTTACAGCGAAAGCTGTATATGGCTAGGAGAAACGAAAAACCGCTCGGCATCTGTGTCACGAGCGGTCTCCATTGGCTGTGCTATCGACCGGCCTTTCTGAACGACTTTAGCCAGAACGTTCTTCCTGTGCGCGTCGCTTTCTATCCTGCGTGTGCGTGCATTTTTTTCCTTTCATTTTTTTTCATTCTCTCTCTCTCTCTACACTCTCTTTCTTGCCCCTATTTCCCCTCCCCAGTGCTGGGTAGCAAACCGGATGCTAGTATCTGGTTAACCTCCCGGCCTTCCTCTTTCTCTCTCTCTCTTTCTACGTCATTCTGAGCGACGTACCCAAGCTCGCGCGCCATTGGCGCGCGACTTGGGTACGACGCTGGCAGGGTCAAACGCTTGCAGCAGCGGCGCGCTGAAGAAGCGGACGTTGCGGGCAGAACAGCGTCGACGTGATGATTGCGGGAGCGCGTTCGCCGGGGCGAACGCCCGCTTTGGGCGAGAGTTTCTCCAGCGGCACTTTGGCTTCGGCTGCGACGTCTGTGACCGCCTGTGGTTCGACCACAACCTGGCAACGATAATTGTGGAAGGCTTCAGTGCAGCGTCGGGTTGAACCCACTGCTAAACACCGGGGCCGCACATTTCAGCTTCGCTGGTTAACCATTTGAACGGAGTGCTTGGGCGGTGATTTTTTATCATTCTGCGTGGAAGCGGGGTGTCCGTTACACGTCTGTAAGGAATTATATGCCTTTTCTTGTGACTGGCTTTTGAACGATGAAGAATTTTGGCTAAGCCCTGTGTAACGGGTGAGGAGCCTTCGTTGTTATTTTACTCTTCTACCACGATACATTACGTCGGTGAACTCGAGTCCTTGCCCCGGCGCAAGACCTGTATAGGGTCTTTTTTGCGAGGGAGTTTCAAGAGAGAGAGATGAAGAGGAAGGCCGGGAGGTTAACCAGACACTAGCATCCGGTTTGCTACCCAGCACAGGGGAGGGGAAATAGGGGCAAGAAAGAAGGTGTAGAGAGAGAGAGAAGAACAAAAAATGAAAGGAAAGAAAAAAGCACGCACACGCAGGATAAAAAACGACGCGCACAGGAAGGGCGTTCTGGCTAAAGTCGTTCAGAAAGGCCGGTCGATCGCAAAAATCGCAGCAGCGCTTTCAGGGCCTTCTTCTATGACGTCGCATCCTGTCGATGGCTTAAAATCCTTTCTTCCGACTAAGGTCGGTCATCTAACTTGTTGAGCGCGTTGCAAAGGCATAGTCGCTGTGCCCTATACTGTAGGCAATCGCAAAAGATATGTCCAATTGTCTCCTCATTGCCACAGTAGTCACAGGCTGCGGTGTCGGCCATCCCAATGCGGAAAGCATACGCGTTGGTAAACGCAACGCCCAACCACAGCCTGCACAGAAGGGTCGCGTCTACTCGGCGAAGCCCTGATGGGACTTGAAGACATAATGTAGGGTCAAATGAGTGCAGTCGGGCATGTTTGAAGGGCGGCTCGTTCCACTGTGACGTGGTACGTAGACGAGCAAACAAGCGGAGGTTCCGTGCAGCGTCGTTCCTAGAAAGTGGTAGTAGTACCTCACGGTCTTCTCCGTGGGCTGAGCGGGCAGCTTGATCGGCCCGTTCATTGCCAGTGATTCCGCAGTGGCTGGGTAACCACTGAAAAGTGATTTGATGTCCTTTCTCAGTCAGGTGGTGTATAAGCTCCGCTGTCTCTAATATCAGCTGCTCATGCGGTCCGCGGCGTAAGATTGACAGTAGAGACTGCAGTGCCGCCTTTGAGTCACAGAAAATGGTCCACTTGTGTGTCGGTTGGTCAGTGACGAATTGTAACGCGGTACGAAGGGCTTCCACTTCTGCTGCCGTCGATGATGTTGCGTGGGATGTCTTGAACTTGATCGTCGTATCCAACCTCGGAATCACGACTGCTCCGGTTGAGCTGTTTGGCAGGGCGGATCCATCAGTGTAGATATGTATGGAGTCTTGGTATTTTTCAAACAAGAGAAATAAAGCGAGCTGCTTAAGGGCCGGTGACGACAAATCCGTTTTTTTCTGGACGCCAGGTATTGTAATGATGATATTTGGTTGAGTGAGGCACCATGGAGGAGTCGGGGGTCTGGCGGCAGGGGTGAAGGAAGTTGGTATCGATTCACCATGCGCGATCACTGTTTGGCAGTAAGACGTCCGCGGACGGTCCCCTGTTAGAGAAGCTAGGTGATGGCGGGGAGTTCGAGCAAGATGTCGTATGTGTGTCCTCAGTACTTCCACCTCAATGTGGGTCTTGATGAGGTGGTCCTTCGCGATGGCTATAGTCGCCATTGTTGATGCACTTTGAGGCAAGCCGAGACAAATCCGGAGTGCTTGAGCCTGAACACTTTGTATCAGCCGTAGACTTGTTTTGCTTGCGTTGGTTAACGCAGGCAGGCTGTACCGGAGAAATCAAGGAAAAGAACCCTGTATAGTTGCAACATAGCGTCTGTGGACATTCCCCATCTCTTTCCAGCGAAGAATTTGAACAAATGACAGATGCCTGTCAACCGCTTTTTTATGTATGATACATGAGGGCTCCATGAGACGTCTCTGTCGATTATAACACCTAGGAACTTGTATGATCGGAGGTAAGGTATTCTTTCGCCGTTTATCACTACGCTGTAGCTCTCTATTGGTTTGCGCGTAAATGCCACAAGCGCACATTTCTCAGAGGAAATTTCCAGACCTCTTTTACGGAGGTAAATAGCAGCTTGAGTGGCAGCTCTCTGTATTCGCGCTCGCAGCTGTAGACGGGTTACTGCAGACGTCCAAACGCAGATGTCGTCCGCGTACATTGACAGTCTGACAGTGCTTGGCAGGTGCTCGTGGAGAGCGATTAGTGTCAGGTTGAATAGTACAGGGCTAAGTACGCCACCCTGGGGAACACCGCGGTGGCTGTAATGGAGCGATGTGTCACCGTCCTCGGTGCTCACGAAAAAAGATCGCTCAGAGAGATAGCTGCGTAGCCACTGAAACATCCGGCCACCCACTCCTACCTCTTCGAGAGCGGCGAGGATAGCTTCATGAGTGACGTTGTCATACGCCCCCTTAACATCAAGGAATAAAGAGGCGCAGAGACGCTTACGGCCTTTTTCGTGTTGTACGTAGGTGACGAGGTCGACGACGCTGTCAATCGATGACCGACCACGGCGAAACCCCGTCATAGCATCTGGGTAGATGTTGTGATGCTCCAAGTACCATTCTAGGCGTCCTAGTACCATCCTCTCCATTACTTTGCCCACGCAACTAGCCAGTGCAATCGGACGGTACGATGTGAGCACCAGTGGTGACTTACCAGGCTTCAGTAACAGAACCAGACGACTGGTCTTCCACTTTACTGGGAGGGTGCCCTCTCGCCAGGATGCATTGTAGATCTCGAGGAGAGCAATTCTCGCACGCTCTCCAAGGTGACACAGTGCTCTGTAGGAAATGCCATCAGGTCCGGGCGCTGATGTCCGTCTACACAAAGCCAGTGCCGCTTTAAGCTCTTGAATTGAAAAAGGTAGGTCCATGCGGTGATCACGCGATGTCGGACCACCACTTGAAGGCGCGAAGTTGTTGTGATCAGTGAGCTGACCAGATAGTTTGGCACAGAACGCTTCTGCCACGTCGACCTCCGATCGCTGTTGAGATAGGGCTAGTGCCTTGAATGGGAACCGCTGGACGGGGGGTGTCCGGAGCCCTCTTACTGTCCTCCATAAGTGTGATACAGGCTTGCGGGGATCTAACGACTCGCAAAAGGCAGCCCAACGTTGTGACTCTAGCTTGTCTATCCGGCGTTGCATCTTCTTCTGTAAACGTCTGGCGGTCCGTAAATCTTCGATTGCTTTTGTGCGTCGGTACCTTCGTTCGGCACGTCGTCGGAGAGCCCGAAGTCGTTCTAATTCGACATCGAATTCCGTTACTTTCGAAGAACATGCGAGGGTGCACATCGTGTCTTGTACTGTGCACTTGATCACCTCTTCTAAGTCAAGTGTGTTGTCTTCACAATGTTCTTCCATGAGAGATTGAAACTTGGTCCAGTCCACTCTGGATGGTGTCACGTACCTTGGAAGGTGACAATCCTCTGATCTTCAGATATGTCGGAATGTGGTCGCTCCCATGTGTTTCAATGTCCACAAACCATCCGGCACATCTGACGAGACTTCGAGAGACAAAGGCCAAGTCAAGGCAGCTGCTGTATGCAGAGCCACGTAAAAACGTGGGACTGCCATCATTTAGCAAGCACAGCTCATTGTCTGAACATCGGCTTGGCTCTATGGAAGAACCCTGGACTGCCACGCATGGGGCCTGGGTTCAAATCCCACTCGATCCTGGACATCTCTTCTTTAATTTTTTTGGCATTGTGCGCGACAGCGGTTGCGGTCACCAGCGGCGAGCAACTACGCCACCAAGTCAGCTGTTGTGAGGTGTGAGGACCACGTCGGGCGCCAATGCCCTTAGTCCTCTCTTTCCTAAGTGTATCCTTGCGCACACTTGAATGAAATTCAATTCAATTCAATCCCATAATAGGTACGGCTGTAAAAGAAAAAAAGAACTCAAGTGCCCGTTTTCCAGCACACGAAGGTGCATCTCTCAATCTACAGTGCAGTGAGATGAGAAGTATGTTATGAGTCACGCTCATTTCTCTGCGATAATGAATTACAGGGGCTTTTTAAGTTCAACCATATTTAATGATCTTCTCAGAAAACATATCGAGCAAGCCTCCGTGCCATAAGCCATAGCAGCCTTTACAAGCAACTTTATTGGTTTTCACGCAGATGTATACTAGCCATTGTTAGCTTAATGGCTCAAGTGTGGCATTGCTTAACTTCAATGCGACATTAACGTAGTCGCCAGTCCCGGCGACCACATTATGATGGTGGTAAAAAAAAAGAAAAGAAAAACAAAGACAAAACCACGCATGCATTGACGATTGAGCGCACGGTAAGCAAACACCCACAAGTGGTCGAAAATTTATTGCGAAGCGCGCGTAGTGAACAACACCCTAGTTTTAGCCCAAAAAACAACAGTTTCATGTTTAGTTTTAATTGCTGTAAATACGTGCTGACAGCATCCGCCTGAGTTTTTTACGTTTGCGTCTTCTTGGTCTGCTTGAGGGCTCTGATAAATATTTTGCGCAAACAATAAAACTGAAAGCTCAAGGTTGCAGAAGTACCATTTAGGCTATTATTGGAAAGCGCTTCACCGAACGAACGTTAAGGGAAACATTTGAGATTAAATACGTGGCGTTTTCGTGAAAACAAATCTTCGTCCGTGAATTACTTTAATCCTAATTTATCAAATATGACGCTACAATTTTCATTCTGGAAAACCAAGCGCTATTCGACATTGACGAGAGGATCTGACGGTGAAGGGCTTAAATGATGCGGATACAGGTGTTCATACAATAGCAAATTAATAAGGAAATGTTGAAATGTGAGCATTACGTCGGTACAACACTTAAGATTGTGCACTGATGATGCCGTCAGTGTACTTAACTGTACAACCGTCAAGACGTGGGCTATATGTTGTATGCTCATATTAACAGAGCGAAAAAAAACAACAAAAAGACGGGGCACAGCAAAAGAAGCTAGTACTTTAGCATATAGAAGCGCTTGTCATGTAGCTTAATTTCGTTGGTCTTGTCCTTTTTTTTTGCACTGTCAGAATAATTAGCATGAAAATGGCTGTGCAGATAACGTTCATTGCTGTCTTTTGAGTAATTTTTTTATCTTTCTGTAAACAAAATGTTGATTGTGGAAATCACTTGCGTTATGTTAACAATAATATTTGGAGTTTTGCGCGCCAAAACCATGATATGATTATGAGCCATGTCGTAGTGGAGGCCTTCGGAAATTTCGACCACCTGGTGTTCTTTAACGTGCACTGACATCGCACAGTACACTGGCCTCTGGCATTTCGCCTTCAACAAAATGTGACCGAAGCTACTGGTATCAAACCCGCCACCTTCGCGTATTCGATCCCAGGTCAGCAGGTGAGCGCCGCAACAGTCACGTTAACGCGGCGGACACTGTTTTTATGCTACGCACTTCATTCAGTTGTCATTGTACCGTATGCAGTCGCTACATTGTGTGGAGTGGTAGCCATGACCGCAAAACCACTGGCTCACGTTGCCAAGGGAATGATGTAATATTTTAGTAAGTGCAGATATTCATATGAACATGCCATAATTTCCGTGGATACCTAATAGTGACCAAGTATATTTAACCCTTTCAGTCCCAGTGATTCCAATTGGAATCATAAATTATGTAGGTCAGTCAGCAAGCATCTGGTAAAGACAAAGCGTTGTTCTTCCTCAAGAGCCCGTATTTAGCATCTGCCCTACATGTGGTGTCAACATGGCACACACAATACAGCGCGGTCACGTCTGAACGAAGAAATTACAGAAGCGGTCGTGCTGTTCGCGCATTTCGCTGAGGCAGCGTCTTCTTTCACCGTGCAGAGATAGGGGCATTCATTTTAGTTCTGCGCCAGGAATTTGAATTTCGGCTATTGGACGTTATGCTATCCTATCTAGATAACATTTTAAGTAATAAATGAACTAAAAATTATGGAATTATTATTAAATAATAATTATTTATTAAATTAATTGCCACATTAATTACTCTTCACTGAAAAGTGTGAGAAAAGAGTTTTTCAGTTTTTTTTGGACTACCACGATCATCTGCATCTCCTAATGTGAAAACTAGTTGCTTAGGTTAGCCGCTAAGGTTAGGAGGCGTCGTTCACGTCGACGCCGTTCTTCAAGGATGCCCGCTACGCTTCGACGCAGTGGCCGCATCTGTCCTCATCACCTCCTCCTTTACCTCCCCGACCACACGCTGCGGGAAAGACCATAAAGGACAAGGTCAGCGAGCCGACTGCATCTGCGACAGATTGGCCTGAACTTCAAAGGAAACCTCCGCCAAGAGAACCAAAGCAGTTGTATGATGGTCAGCCCGATATCCCGGTTCAGGATCTTTCCAACCAAGACAGGCAAGTGACTGCAATCGTGCAATCATTAATTATCACGATTCGCACGCTACTTAGCAGCATACAATCACCGACTGCTAGGAATGCACTGCAAATACTGGATGCACTAAATCCAGTGCTTGCTAACATCGTATAAGCACAATGGCGCAACCAACTCTGTCCTTCCGCACTGAGGTTAAAAGTGCGTCAATTTTTCAATGGAATGCCAGAGGCTTGAAGTCCCGTATCTCGGACTTTCGCCAATTTATTCGGGGAAATCACTTCCCTATAATTGTCATATGCGAACCAAACGTATTAACGCCTTACAGATTGTCCGGTTATGAAGCTTTTTCTTCGGCCACTTGTGAAGAACGAAGCAAAGTGATCGTTTACATCCGCACGGACTTGACTTACGCTTCCTATGCAGTTAACTCCGATGACGACAATCAATACGTGTGTCTTCGTGTAAAGAAGAAGAAAACTGTTGCATTCGCACTTATTGGTGGATATATATCTCCGTCAGCGCGATTTGACTGCGACAGATTAAAAGACATTTTGATGAAGACCAGTGGGCCTTGGATCATCACCGGCGACTTTAACGCCCATCATCCGCTTTGGGGAGCACCAGGATGAACACCAGGGGCAGGAATATTGTTACATTCGCTTCTGATTACGACCTTTGCCCCATGAACGATGGTAACCCAACATATCTACGGGGTCTCACGTATAGCAGTTGCCTTGACCTCACTTTGGTGTCACGATGCTTCTCTCATAAAGTTAAATGGTTTTGCTACATCGAGACTCACGAGATCACATACCCACCTCACGTAAAGATTGATGGACTCAGTAAGAATTTCACTTCTCGTGTAGTAAAGGGCACTGACTGGTCAATGTTTAAATCGAGTGTTGAAGACGCTTGCCAAAAAAGGCCTCGCCTGCAGCCTGGAAAATACCATTGCGGATGCAATGAGAGATTCCAAATGTCAATTATCACTCTCGTCTAAAATAACACAGTTCGACACGGAACTTGAAAGATTACGAGCTATACGTCGGCGTGCAGAACGACGATACAGACGCACAAAATCAGTCTACGACCTGAGAGAAGCACGACGGCTCCAGAAAAAGATCCAACGACGCATTGACAAGCTAGAGAGCGAACGCTGGAAAGCATTCTGCGAATCCCTGGACCCTCGGAAGCCACTGTCGTATATCTGGAGAACAGTTCGTGGTCTTCGCTCATCTCCACAACAACGGCACCCTTTTAAAGCTGTGGCACTACATCATGGAAGAACAGAACTCGATGTGGCCGAAGAGTTTTGCACGAAAGTCGCCGGAAATCTTACCAACGAGAGCATTGACGCCGTTATCGTTTCTGAGACTCGGATACCAGAAATGGACATGCCGTTCACCATGGAAGAACTCGAAGGTGCGTTAGCCACTTCTAAGCGCCCGTCATCTCCAGGCCCTGACGGTATTACTTATAGTGCCTTGGGACATCTTGGACCACACGCCAGAAGAGAACTTTTGAAATGCTTCAATAACTCTTGGCATAACGGCACTGTTCCCCGACAGTGGAAGACAAGTCGATTAATACCACTTCTCAAGCCAGGGAAAATCCCCATTAGATTTGACAGCGTATCGCCCTATTTTCACTCTCGCAAGCTGCCTTGGAAAAGTGATGGAAAGGATGGTTCTATTTCGTCTAGAGTGGTACTTGGAACGCCACACCATGTACCCTGCCTGCATGGCCGGCTTCCGCCAGGAGCCGCTCCGCTATTGACAGTGTCATTGACCTATCGACATTTGTTCAGCAAGAAAAAGTTCGCAAGCGTATATCAGTTGCGCTCTTCCTTGACGTGAAGGGTGCATATGATAATGTAGCCCATGATGCCATCCTCAATTCCCCTCGAAGCAATGGGCATTGGTGGACGAATGTTTCAATGGATAAAAGACTACATAACACGCAGGTCCTTTTTTGTGCAAACAGATGAGGGTAAAACAACTGAACATTTCACCTACTGCGGCGTACCTCAGGGAGGTGTATTAAGCCCTACATTGTTCAATGTTGCCCTCATTGGTCTGGCGGAGGTTCTACCAAAGTCGGTCTGCCTTTCCGTATACGCAGATGACATTTGCCTCTGGAGTGCTGCAGTTACTCGCCCCCAAGTGCGCGCGCGAATACAGCGGGCAGCAACCATGACAACAGCCTACCTCCAAAAACAAGGCTTGGCTATATCAACCGAGAAGTGCGCGTTGATTGCGTTCACGCGAAAACCAATGACGCCGCACCCTGTATACATCAATGGGCAGATTGTCAAATATGCTCGGACGCATCGCTTCCTGGGCATCATAATCGACAGAAGTCTTTCGTGGAGCCCCCATTGCGCGTACTTGAAGAAGAGACTGCTATCTATTGTGCATATATTGAAATTCATGTGCGGGAAGTCATGGGGAACCTCTGTGGGCTCCATGCTAGAGTTGTACAGGGCCCTATTTCTGGGAGTGTTGCGCTACAGCTTGCCGGTATTGTCGAATGCTTGTAAAACCAACATTCGTTCATTGGAGAGTTTGCAGGGTCAGGCACTGCGTATTTGTCTAGGGCTGCCCCGATGCGCTTCTACCTATGCTACAATTTTGCTTGCCAAGGATCATCCGGTCAGGACATATACCGTTGTTGATTGCCTCTGTGTGAGTGCACCCGTTTCAATGCGCCAAGACAAGAACTTACCGAAGCACTAGATAGACTGGATGATCGCCCTTTGTCGGAAGAAAGAATTCTGGGTCACTGGCCAAGTCCATCCTCAGGCCAGAAAGGTTTGAAAGCATTGTTACGTTTTTTGCGTGCAACTGGTCTGAGCGACAGACTTTAAGACTCTTTCTTCCTTTATTTTTTCATTCTCTTCCTGTCCTTTTTCTTTCTTTTTTTCTTCTAACATCTCTTTTCTCTCATCTTTTACTCCCCTTACCCCCTTCCCCAGCACAGGGTAGCCAGCCGGTCCAAGAACTGGCTAACCTCCCTGTCCTTCCGCTTGTTTCCCTTCCTCCTCCTCAGAGCGCACATTCGACATACTTCCCGTGTCCCCGACCACCACTTGGCCCCTTCTACCCCCCGAAAGACCACGGGCTACGTTTTCGGACATAATAGTCAAGCACCGACACAACATTCCATCAGGATATACGCCAGTTATGAGAAGTGCATGTCCCTTGTGGTGCCTCGACCAGCCACAGGTACGCCTAGAAATTCCGGGTATCAGCAAGAAGACCAACCATTCCAGAGTAGTACTACAGCAAGCGTCACTGCTATTATTACATGAAAAATACTCGGACCGAATGCAGATATACACTGATGGGTCGGTCTCCTCCAGCAGCTCATCAGGTGCAGCTGTAGTTCCGGCTGCAGCAATAACAATAAAATTTAAATTGTCGCATACAACGACGTCTACGGCAGCAGAGCTTGCTGCTATGAGAGCCGCTCTACAGTATATCATTCCAGAGCGTCCATGCAAGTGGGTCATATTCTGCGATTCGAAGGCAGCACTTCAGAGCTTGCAGTTTGCGATGCGGAAGAGGACTCATGAGCAATTGGTGCATGAAACAAGAATTTGTCACCATCAAGCCCAAGCAAGAGGACATGACATTATATATCAGTGGCTACCCGGACATATCGGTATTACAGGGAATCAGTTAGCCGACGATGCAGCCCGCTCAGCCCATGAAGGAACCAGTGTGGTTCCCATCCCTCTATCAAGAACTGATGCGGCAAGACAACTTTCTTTGCTGGCTCGGAATCTTACCCACATGTTTTGGTCGTCTACCAGCTTCCAAAGGTGCCACCTATATAAACTGGATCCTTCACTCAAGCTACAGCTTCCATCCCAACTCTGCCGCTCCGAGGCGACACTGTTATGCCGCCTTTGGTTGGGTGTTGCATTTACAAAGGCGTACTCGTTTCGCATCGGTATGGCGGACACCTCTACATGCGACTCCTGCGGAACTGAAGAGACCATCGAACACGTCCTGTGCAGCTGCACTCGCTATGACGCCCAGCGATGCCCGCTCCGGATGGCTTTGAACCAACTGGACTCTAGACCATTTTCTTTACAGAAGATTCTAGGACCTTGGACGTGCGCTTCGATAGCGCACGACCTTGAACGTGCGCTTCGATAGCGCAGAAAGCAACAAAAACGCTTCTGAAGTACCTGGACTCAACAAATCTGAGCGACCGCCTGTAGACTGGATGTACTCCCCCAAGTGTGCTCGTGATTCTGTGTATCTCTCCTTCCTTCTCTTCTTCTGTCACTCTTTTCCTCCCTTTATCCCTTCCCCCAGTGCAGGGTAGCAAACCGGACGTGCGTCTGGTTAACCTCCTTGCCTTTCCTTGCATATCTCTCTCTCTCTCTAGTTGCTTACATTAAAAATAGTTAATTCGGGACTGAAAGGGTTAAATCTCATGATGCATTGAGAGGTATTGCTGCTGTTTTTATCATCAATAATTGTGAACTGCCAATTCTTAAAAGCGCTACCTTAGGATCGGACGATTTTCCCCCGGACACAGGGACGCTCCTAGCACTCACAATGAAATTACTAAATTCTTTTATTTAGAGAGAAGGGTCTTCCCCCCGCCTCATTCCAAGCTAAGCAGGCCGCAGGCGGTCACGCTCAGATTCCTGCAAACTAACTCCTACCCAAATCCGGTGGCCCTCAATAGTTTATATCCGGACATTTACCCGAATAGCTCTTGCGCAGCGTGTGGCGAGGCTGCTACTCTGTCTCATATGCTCTGGGAGTGCGGGTCGTTGGGCACGAAGTTCACCAAGGAAGAGTGGGACGCTCTCCTGCGATGTCCCACGTATGAAGACCAAATCCTGGCCGTCCAGCGTGCCCGTGATCGGGCTGGCAGGCTAGACCTGTCGGTCCCGTCGTGGGATTAGCCAGGTGCGCGTTTTATCGCGTATTGCTGGAACCAATAAATGTTGACTCACTCACTCACTCACTCACTCACTCACTCACTCACTCACTCACTCACTCACTCACTCACTCACTCACTCACTCACTCACTCACTCACTCATTCACTCACTCACTCACTCACTCACTCACTCACTCAGTTCTTAAAAGCAAACACCAATAAGTTCATTGAAACGTCCCGAAGCACCTCAACATGCAGTGGCTGACTCGAGTAAGATTTATAACACCTCTTTTGCGATTCTTGAAAGGAGAGCTTAATCTAAACACTCAACCATTTGTGCTATGGGCCAATGGAAAAAAGTCCACCATCACACCAGCCCATAACCGAACTCGCGACATTTCTTGTCCTCCATCGAACGCCGTCACTGAGGCATTACGTTGAGCTGCGTTGTGGGAAGCTGCGGAATATTGACATTCCATCGTACTACAGAGAAGAAACCCGGTTGTTACGGGAGATCGACGTCTTTCCACAGACTCATCAGGGTACTGTTCCTCGTTTTGAAAGCTATCCTCTCTTTCATACGCTTTATTTGGTCCGGCGTGAAGTGGTTCTTCCAGTCCCCTACGACACCTTTCCGCACGAACTCTCCAGTCATTGGCTTCGCCAGCGCTTCCAGCGTTTCGGGGTCGGGTTCTCGGTACCTGCCCGTCGCTTCCAATATCTCCTTGGCCTTAATACCCCACTTCGTGAATTCATCGTTGAATCCTCTCATGGTTTTCACGCTGGACGCGTTTAGCACCCTGTCCAACATGTCGGGTTGTTCTCGCAGCTTTTTGCCGTATTCCTCTCCCAGAAAATCGGCGATCTTGACGATTCCGGCTCGCGGGTCCCTCTTCAGTTCTTCGTAGGTGATGAAAAGCACGTTGTCGTCGTTCCTGTGGTCGTACCACGAGATCTGGTGGTCGAAGTAGTCACCGTACTCGACTCTGCCTTCGACGAACATGTCGAAGAACGTATCGAAGGTAGCATCGGTGAGGTAGTACGTGGGGAACGCCTTGCAGTGGTAGAAGTAGGATACGCAGCAGTCGTACGGGTTACGGCTCACGTATATGTATTTGGCGTGCGGAGAGTACGGCTGCTTTGAGAAAGGAAGGTGCGTCTTTATGGCTCCGGGTCGCGGCATCGACTCCACGGCTCCCACGCCAATCATCTCCATGAAGGGCGACCTCAGCATGAACTCGTCCATGGTCTGTAAAAAAAAACAAAAAAAAAAACGAAAAAGTCCGAGAAGTAACATGCATGTTAGTTACAGACAGGCGCATAATAAATAGTAACGACTGCAATAAAACAAAGCTGACTGAAATTCCTAGAAGTAAGGTATGCGTACAAAAATATGGTTACTGTGGAAACCTCAACTACTGGTTAAACTCTTGTATATATGTTAGATGTTTTCAATATATCATGCTATACTAACCTAACATGTCGTTAAATGATTGTATAACGCTGTCTCCTGCCTGTACATTTGCGTATGTTATAGTGGCATGGATGCTTGTGACATTTTTTGTTTCACCATATTTCGTTCAATAAAGTTCAATTCAATTCAATGCTCTCACGTGTTAAATATCTGTAGGTGAACAATACACAGAGCCAACTAAACAATACCAAGGCTTTGGACAGATGGGTTGAGCTTGAAAGACGGAATAGAAGACGCCAACATAGGAAACCAGTTTCATGTTTAGGAATTTCCATTGCACACCATTGCAGTGTCTCGTATGCATTTTTTTCAAGTAAGTATATATGGTCCATCATGGTGGCATCTATTACAAGTTGTCACAGCGAGCTGTTGTTCACTAATACAGGGTGTCCCAGCTATCTTTAGCCATGGGTTAAAAAATACAATATTTGAGGCAGGGCCAGTGAAATCAGTTGCATATTGCTGACAGCCACCTTGCGCACCACAGGCAATTATTTTGTTTTTGTAATTAATCAATTTGTTATTTACGATAATTAAGCTAAATTAATAAATATTGACATTAGACAAGAAATTGAATTTGCAAAGTTCGAGGGCGTCTTCAGAAACCCCCATTGCATTAATTGCGATAAAGAAAGTCTCACGGGTATCATTTTTTCCAAGCTACTAAGAAAACCCGCGAGCCACGTGACTAGCGCATTCGCGCGCCGCGACCGTGGTGCTCTCAGCCGTGGTTTAAGCCAACGAAATCAGCTGCTGCCGCGATTCGCCGCCTGCGTTGCAGCGGTAGGCCGATAAGTTGAGAGTGGTTTCTTGACACGCCCTCGGAACAACTCGCACCGTCACGCGCGCGAAAGAGCTGGCAAAGGGCCAAAAGGGTCGCGGCTTCACATCTCCATCTGTGGGGTGGTTAACTGCTAAGCTCCCGGCCTTCATGTATTCCTTTTGTCTTTTTGCCGCAGAAATATGTGACACGAGAATTACATAACCATAGCACCAAACTTCAATTATTGGTGTATTGCAAAAAGAACGCTTAACTGGGCTGGTTAGTACATGATTAAGACGGGAACAAACAGCGCTGGACACGGGATGGTGAAAGAATGACAGACGAAGGCGCTGAACTAACAACCACTGGTTTATTGCGGGGATTCGCAATATATACAGAAGCTTCGCGCAGAAGAACAAAAAACACAGTAACTGCGCAGAGAGAGAGAGAGAGACAAGAAGTCATCAGGTCAGAAACGTCGGTAAGACAGGCTTTCACGTTTTTTACAAGTAACTGATTTCACAGCTATGAAGATGAATCGATGGCATACTGACGCAATCATTTCCTTGTGCGTGGATATGGTAAGCTTCACTAATCTCACGTGTTCTTTGCTGTCTCTATGTTTCCAAAACTGTGCATCCGCTCGAGAATAGGCTGACAGCCACATGCTTTGCAGTGCTCAGCTAAGTGGCTAGGCACAGATCCGTTGAGCGAGTGCGCATGCTCTCTTAGCCGGTCGTTCAAGCATCGGCCGGTTTGGCCGATGTAACAGCGCCCGCACGTGAAAGGAATGTTATACACCACATCATTCCTGCATTCAGCAAACTGCTTTCTGTGCTTCTTCTCACAGTTCTGTTTCCTTTTGCCGTCTTTGTTCACTTTGCGGCACAACGCTCCAAGCTTGTTCTTTGCACTGAACAAAACGCGTGTTCCAACCTTACCAGCCACCTTTTTTCAACCTGTGGGAGAGACCTCGTGAACACAAGGTATAACGGCTGTGCTTGCACGTGGCCTTTCATCCACTTTGTCGCGTGCCGCCTCTCCCCTTGCCAAGCTTACCAAGAGCCCTTCCGAAACAGACACCAGCAAGGCCTGGGAATAACCAGCATGGCTGAGCCGTTGCAGCTGGTGCTGAAAGCTACCAGCTGCCTGGTGGTGGCACGAACGGGTCAAAGACGCTTTTTGGTTATGTTTTGGTGGATGTGAGCGCCTTCGTATGTCATTCTTTCACCATCCTGTATCCAGCGCTGTTTGTTCCCGTCTTTATTGGTGTATTGACGAGCACGTCGAGCGATCATTATTTTTAGTCGATGAAAAAAAGTTTACAAACACTAAAGTTACGTTTGTTCTTATAAAACATTCAACCTTACCAATTAAACATGAGTTTTTTCTCCGCTGGACAACCCAACACCAGCTTTATGTCTATAAAGGTGTTAACATTTTCACTCTGTCCGTCTCCCTTTAAACCAAGAAGAAATGAAGAAGCTCATTAAGGCCCAACACCTGACCTCTCAAATCCTGGCCGTCCAGAGGGCCCGCGCGAGGGCGGTCAGATTTAACCTGACCATCTCCGAGTGGGCCTAGCCAGGTGACGTTAAGTTTACTCGCGTCTATTGTGGACCAAATAAAGTTGCTTCACCGCACTCACTCACTCACTCACTCACTCACTCACTCACTCACTCACTCACTCACTCACTCACTCACTCACTCACTCACTCACTCACTCACTCACTCAATCAATCAATCAATCAATCAATCAATCAATCAATCAATCAATCAATCAATCAATCAATCAATTAATTAATCAATCAATTAATCACACACTCACTCACTCACTCACTAACTCACTCACTCACTCACTCACTCACTCACTCACTGTGAACAGCAACGCTGCAATAGGAACTTCTCGTGGGGCGACAAGGGCAATCGTCAGGAATGCCGCTCACCTTGGGTGACATGCCATCATTAAATATGGCGTAGATAATGTGCTGCGTCCATGTTGTGCCACACTTCGGGTAGGATACGACGAACACATCCCCTTGCTTTGGTTTGTAATCGAGGACTTCCTTGATGATGTGATCGTGGAATGGCCAGGACAGGTAGATGCCGCACACATCTCTGTAGACACCTCTTGAGCTCATGACGAAGCCTGCGGGGCGGAGGCAGTGAATAGTCTATTAGATTTAAAATGAAGGAGAGTGGTAACAGTTCTCGGCACCACATTCACTGCACTGGTGGTGCCGAGAACTGTTCGGTGTAGAAATGGCACGTGATATGGACGTAGAAATGGCACGGATGTTGATATAATAAGCTCATTCATACCGGCAGGCTCCGAACATGTCGCGGCTTCACAAGTTGCGCTAGCCTCTTCCGCATCTCTGTGTGCTCCGCGCGGTCATTGCATTCAATGCAGACGCACAAAAAAAAAATGCTGCATAGGCACTTAGGTCCCCTTAGACGTAGGTGCCTCTGTAACCTTATTTTAATTTCTATAGCTGATTTTATGGAAGAGCTTCCTTCGATTGTCCTAATTCGGTAAGCCCGTTAATCTTATCAGCAAAAATGTTAATAAAAAATTTTCGGTCATTAACAAATACGTGCCATTTGTCGAACGGGGTCGATCCACTTGTTAAGACCTTACTTAAAGCCACAAAATGCGCAAAAAGAACTGCGCCATGACTTCTTCGCATGAAGTCAATTCCTACTATGCATGTGATCATCGCAATTTTTATGCTTAAACTTTGTCGCTAACAAAAAAAATGACAGATTCGTTAACACTAATTAATAGTCGATGTACAGCACCCTTATTATTTCACCTGGATTAGAAACAACATCAAGACAGCGGACTTTTTTTCGCACGTTCGCGGCTCCGCGTTCAATCATTGTTGCTGTTTTATGTTTTGATTCCGCATTATCTCAACGAATCCCAGAAGACAGTGAGGCAGTGGTACACAGTTGAACATATTGCGATCTGTTCCACTTTACCTAAATACAACGGGAGAAATCCACGACCTGCATAGTCACCAAAATGTTTGAAGCGAGCAGGGCGAAGGCTATAGGGAAGTCTGTCTTGCCGGTTCTTCGGGACGTTTATTGCGACTGCCACACTATTGAATTTCAGCTTCTTTAGCGCAAGGTACAGCAAAATGACCGAGTGATAAAAGAGCAACGCAGGCGCCATCGAAAGCGAATGTCCTTAACGACGCAGCTCCGCTGTCTTCTTTTATCGCGTCGACCTTAGGTTGTACCCTACACCCCACACGGCGCACATCCAGGACTATGGTATTGAAGAAATATTAATGTTTGTACGAGGCAGTGGTGTATAACGGAGTCTATAACTCTCGATTATTCAACTCTTCCTTTCTTTTTTATTGAAGAAGCGTGCTTCATATGAATGCGCTTAGTAAATGCGAAGCATTTTTAGCGAACCCAGTGCACTTTAAGCGTTTCTATCTATCTATCTATCTATCTATCTATCTATCTATCTATCTATCTATCTATCTATCTATCTATCTATCTATCTATCTATCTATCTATCTATCTATCTATCTATCTATCTATCTATCTATCTATCTATAATGCAAAAAGGGGAGGGCACACCCCTCCCTTCCCGGCACTTAAAGCTTAAGCGCATACCTCGCTCATTTTTTTTTTTTTCTGTGGCTCTCCTTCAGTGGTGTTCTGTTTCACGATTTTAGTATTCAGCAGTCAGTCATTAGAATGCATTAATCAACCCCTCCGCATATCTTATCTGATGGAGCAACTTATTCCGAAAAAGCTTAAACTGAATTGTGAAACGTGCGTACGTCGTAGTACTGTTTTTCTTATGTTGTTTTGTTCAGCTCATAGGAGATTCTTTCACTCCTATATAGCGAACTTTCCGAAACGAGCCTTCGACTTGAAAGTTGGTGTTCGTGCTGTCCTTTCTAATTGTCTCGTTTCTCGACGTGACTTCAAAAAACCTTACACCCTACTTAAATGCATACCTAAATGTCCCATATTGGTCTCTGTACTTATTTAAAAGAGGTAGGGTTTTCTTAACGCACCCCTAAACATACGCGCACGAACGTTCTTGCATCTGCCCTCTTGATATGAGTGGCCGCTAGTTTTACTCTAGGATCAGCAATTTAGAGTTGAGCAGCACAATACTAAATGCACAGTAACAAGGATACCACAGTACGTACATCAACGGAAGTAGAGCACTTGCCTTTAGTTGTAGAGGTGTTTACGCTTGAAGGAACTCCGAGAAGGAAAGACCCAGTCGGCAACTCGGCGTGCCGCGCAGAAACCACTGGACGCGTGAGGTTTTTTTTCTCCAGCTGGAATGGCGCCAGGTAACGCCTTCTCTCCTCGGGTTGTGCAAGTGCGTATCTATCCATCAGGCGTTCCGACAAGGGCATCGCATTATAGCCGCTAGTGACGGCTATACGTCACACGCGCCAATGCACGACAGTACTCGTCCGTGCAACAACCTCATCGTCGATTATCGACGCGAAACCAGGGCTAACGTTATACTGTAGCCTATTTTTGGCTTCCAGGAACGTCGCCGTACTTTTTGGTAAACGCAATTTCGCTTCCGCATTTTTTGTTGCGAAACGGGCTGTCGTATAACGTAATAAAAATTACGGTGGTTCACGGGAGCGCAGACGGCCAGCACACTTCCCGGGAAGCGAGGAGGTTGTCGTAACCTCGTTCCATTTATGAAGCGTTAGTTGTCCATACACGACGAGGCGCTCGCGCCTGCGCCTATTCAGCCACTTTAATTTGACGCTACTCCTCGTGAGCGTCTATGTTTCGACTCTCTACCCTCTGTTTTAGTGCAAAGTTTGCGTCCTCCTATAGCACCATCCCAAACCGCCTTTAGCCTTGATAGCCTGCAAATGCTTCGTGGGAGTGGGACTTAGAGGGACACTAAAAAAAAAGAAAGAAAGAAAAAGAACTCTTGTTTTGTGTTAGTAAATCACGATTTAAAAAATGTTGCAGTGGCTTAGCTCGGCTATGCCAGGATATACGTAGCGTTAGCAAAGGTTCAGCTGGTTATTCTTAGCTTTCGTGATTGTCTAGATTGTCTAGGATTAGCTTGATTATCGTGCTTACTGCTGCTCCAATGACACACACACACGGTATACGTATTATGTGGCACATGTATATTTTTGCTCAACGTCAGGTTGCTTCTCTATTGCCACAAAGACGGCTTGGTGATCAGTGAAGTAACACGCTGCCGTCTCTATGGCCCCAACACAGTATTCTGTTCATTCTTCCTACCCTCAACCGCTAATTGCCAGGCAACTACTTCGGGATCCGATGAGTCACGCTTCTCCGCTCTTCTGCGCCGTTGAGCAGTATTTGCGCTCTCCTTCTCCATGGCTATACCACACTGGCAAACGCCAGCAGTCAGAAGCGCAGCGGCTCCAGCGCAGTGTCAGACGGCGACTGCACAGCGAAGGCGAATAGCTGCGCGCGCGCGCCGGCGCCAGTGCGTCTACCACGGCTACGACGTCACTCCTCTGGAATGCGCACACCGGCGGCGGTGAGTTGCGCGCGGCGGCGGCGGAGTGCGCGGGAGATGCCAGCTCTGGTGCGCCAGCTGTGTGACATCACTGATCCTCGCGCATGCGCGCACGGCTCTTGATGTGCCGCGCGAAACGGGTTTGGCTAGGCCAGTGTAGCTAACGCTACAAAAGCGTGACTCTTGCTAGGCAATGGCCTAGTGAATGGGATATAGTGCACCGGCTCTACCCCTTCCTTCTGTGTCCTTTTTTTTTTTTTTCGCGCTCCTGCTTTTCTCTCCGCTTTCTTTTCCATCTCTTTCCTCTTCCCCCTCCACTTAAAGTAGGGTATCGAACCGGACTCTACAAGTCTGATTGACCTCCCTGCTTTTCTCTCATTTTATTATCTTTCTTTACCGCAATGCCAAAAGCACCACTCTTACCGCGAGAAGACACCTGGTAGGCGAGCAAACGCCCAGGAGGAAAATACCTCTGGCGACGCCACCTTGAACTTCCCGCACCAGTTCGCCGTGACGCCACACATTTTGACGCTGTCTGCTAGCCACACGTAATAATTTGTCGGTAAAAATTGTTTATATTGCTTTTTGAGGGACGCATTGCCTTAACATAGTGTCAGAAAATTTCATTGTACCAGTGTGGCCAGAATACGTAAAAATACGCTGAAATTTGTGACATCACACTAACATTCACGAGCTGAAGTTCCGGAGTGAAATTCAGAATGAAACATTGACCGCCATTTCATCTTCCAATAATTACTCTATGCTGTCAAGATAAATGCAAACAGAGGTCTGAAAGAATCATTTAACTTTCTAAAAAGCTTTATACTTCACTTTAGTGCCCTTTTAAGTAATTATACTTAACAATTGTTCGGGTTTAACGTCCCATAACCACCATATGTTTATGAGAGACGCCGTAGTGGAAGGGCTCCGCAAACTTAGACCGCCTGGGGCTCTTTAACGTTCACCTAAATGCAAGTACACGGGCGTCAGGCATTGTCACCTTCATCGAAAATGCGGCCGCCGCGGCCGGGATTCGATCCCACGTCCAGCGGGTCAGCAGTCATGTTCCTTCTAAGTCAGACAAGCCAAATGCGTTAATTCAGCATGTTCCTCAGGGCGATCACATACATCATTAGAATACCTTCGCAAAATGCACTCATTTTGATTTTTGGTGAGACAGTACTTGAACGCAAAATTGCGTGGGTAAGTGTGTGTTGCGTGTACCGATACGCTTGCGCGCGTGTGTGCGTGTTTGTGTGCGTGCATTCGCACTTTCATCGTGGTTCCTCCTGTACAAGTTCTGGACATTCCTATTGAGGGTTTAAGTAGTCGCAGTACTACGCAGAAGTCGCTGAGATGCGCGCAAACTTGTATAAAGAAATGTTCTAATGCTCTCGTCAGCGAGTGGTCCTCCCTTAAGGGGGGTAGGGGAGGAGCAAAGGACAATGGAGGTTTAGGATGACGGGGAGGATGATTAGTCTACACCAGAGTTACCAGATGCTACCGAGCTAACAGGCGAATAATCACCGCGAAAGAAGACCTAAAAAAGCGATGCGACTTTCGTGAAGAAGCCCAAAAGAGGCGGAATATTAATGATTTTACCCAATCTTGAAAAATATTTTATTTGTCATAAAACATTTTACTCAAATACGAGGGAGAGTTAAAAATCATTTTATTTGTTCAGCGAAAATATGCGCAACTATCAATGAGAGCACATATTTACTTTTTAACATTGTCTCTACAGTATACTCTCCATTCGGTTGAATGCACGTTTGCCAATGCATGATTAACGTTATTTGTTGGTTCCCGCGACATATGTTTGACTTCACTCAACTATTCAAAGTCATTGGCAAACACGCCTTTGGTGGACGTGATGATCCCTTTAAATAGCTATACTTGCTGGCAAAATGACAATAATAAGCCCAAAAAACGCGACACGGAGAATGGAAAGTTTTACGAGTGAATTGGCGATAAAATAAGCCCAAGTCCAGGCATTAGAAGCGAAACCGGGAACTCTGGTCTGCACATGTACTATGGGCGTCAAATGAAACCCGAACAGCGCCAAACATTATCAGTGGTATAAACTGCATTCTGACGTAACATCGTTTAATTATTTCATCGTGTTGAAAAACATACGTTTGATGTATGAATGCGCCCTTCAGAGGCAGGCTACTCACAATTTCACTACTGTTTCTGTGTAATATGGACACACACTCACTACTGCAATTTCGTTTCTAATATATACGGGCTGCGAAACAACACTCGAAGCTAAAAATTAATACATAAAGTTAGGCCAGCAGTGATTATAATAAAAAAAGAAACATATATATAGTTAAGGCCACAGAGAGAATCCTTCTCCTGCACGAATATGCACAGAAATTTCGAACAAGCGTTTTTCTTTTCACGGAAGTTCGACGTCCTCCCAGAGACTCATGACGGAGCTTCCCCGCAATTTCGATGCAATTCTTTCCTTCATTTGCTTGATTTGGTCGGAGTCGAAATGATTTTTCCAGTCACCGACAATCGCTTTCCGCACAAAATCTCCGTTCATCGGTTTCTTCACAACATCATCCACCTCACCTGCCCGGGACAATGTCATTTCGGCAGCCTCTTCAGTCCACTTCCTAAACTCATCGTTGAAAGTCGCCATGGTCTTCGCACTTATGGTGTTCCAAGATGTTCTGCAGTATCTCCGGCTGATTGCGGAGTTTATCGCCGTACTTGTCCCCGAGGAAAGTCGGCGATCTTGATGACTGTCTCCCTAGTGTGTGATTTCAGTTTTTCGTACGTCACGAAGAGGACGTTGTCGTCGTCGATGTGGTCGTACCACGAGAGCAGCTGGTCGAAGTAGTCGCCGAAGCCCACTTTCCCGTCCAGAAATGCATTTAAAAACGTGTCGAAAGATCCTTCGGCAAAGTGGTAGGCCGGAAACGCCCTTGTATGGTGGTAGAAGGAAACGCAGCAGTCGTACGGGTTTCGGGCCACGATGATGTACTTGGCTTGCGGAGAGTAAGGCACGTGACTGAAAGGTAGGTGTGTCTTGATTGCACCAGGTCGTGGCATCTTCTCCATTGCCTCCAGTCCAACGAGCTCTAGAATGGGCGACTTCTCCAGAAATTCTCGAAGATTCTGTAAGGTTTGCAAACTGTATGTTAGAAATCAGTGTTTTTTTGTGTGTGTGTGTGTGAGTGCGTAATCGCAGCAAAAGCAATAAACCAACAATGTGCAGATCTTGGCACTCATTGTGAGGAAGGAATGTAACACCAACTAGGGTGCAAAATTAATGACATGGAGACGCAAACAACACATGCGAGATGTGAAGCAACACAGGGCATGTCTCCATGTATAGATTATCACTTCGGCGAAGTAGGCGAAATAAGTTTCGCGAAGGAGTCTGGTTTTACTAAATCACTCTTTCTTTAGCGACTGCTTTAACAAGTGCTCAACAAGTGAGCCCTTCTATTAGGCAAGACTCCTTCCCCTGCTGCAGCGTACACATAATGCATGCAAAAAAAATCTGATTCAGCACAATGTAGGATAATTTAGTGTGATCCAAATCAAACAGGCCTTGTGAATTCTAGCCTTGAAGAAGACAAGTCCACTTGTCGAAACGTCGGCTCGAGCACACAACCCCTGTTCACGGATTTTTTTCATCGCAAGCTTCCATCTTCCCCCCTTCCTGCCGTTTTTCTCCAAATCAAATATGTTAGTTATGTGATAGCAGTAGCTTATGGTGCGGTCGTAGGCAATTTCCGTACGTCAGAAATATCACAGCTACGTGTGCGTTCTGTAAATGATAGAGGATTGATGCTGGTGTGCAGACGAATGTGTACCACACATATCTAAAGGTACTTAAGGCTTCAGACACGTTCTGTCAATAGTACTCTATTCTCGAGAACTAACGCGGAATGTGTACATACTCGCTAGTGCGTATATTGCGCATATCTAGCGTCAGGTGTCGTCCACTGGGTCTTGTAACCGAGAGGAGGCAGTAGGCTGTCCAATCGGACTCATATATCTAATGCCCTAAATCAACTACTTTGGCGCAAACGAATGAAAGAGGGGAGGGTGTTGACCGCAGGCTCACATAATATTTCAGTATTACACCGCTTGGGTATTTCCTTTCGGAAATGTTAAAAACAAAAACTAAAACAAAAAAAAGCCAAAAAAGAGGATGACCTTCTTTTTTAGGGCTGGTGGTCCCATACTGCCAATTTCCCAGAGAGCGAGTGGCCTCCGAAGTGAATAAGTACTTCGTTCTGCGGAGCACCCGGCTAGTAGCGCGCCTGTCCCTATTTTATGGGTACGTACCCGTCGCCAGCAAATCGCTCCCTCCCACAACAGCGATGCATGCTCCACTATTTCATCAAGGCTGTGGTAAGTTAAGGTGCACTCGTGGGCCTTTAGAGGACCTTTTAGGGCCCCCTTTCGAGATGAGAGTACCCATCTCGAAGGAAGGAAGGAATACAAAAGAGAGAAGGCAGGGAGGTTAACCAGACAGCAGTCCGGTTGGCTACCCTACACTGGGGGAAAAGGGAAAGGGGAGTAGAAAGATGAGAGAGACATAGAGAAAGCACCACAAGAAGAAAAAAAAACCCATCTCGAAAGTACCCAATAAACCAGTGGGTTTATGGTCGGCACTGGGAGTCGAGCCCAGCACCTGCAGCATTGGAAGCGGATGCTCAGTCATGTAGCCACCGCTGCGGTTGACTCGAATACTCGCCAATGCGATATGTCTTGTAGGAGAGCTCCGATATACTACGCTATTCAAAGTACACAATACGCCTCGTGGCTACTTTGCATATGTTAAGGCTTGCCATGGTGTAGGGCAGATACATTACTTGTGTAAATTATCGGTGCGGGGGTGACCATGAACACGATTTAAGTCACATGGAAGTAAGAAAAGCAATCACGTATACAGATTGTTCAAATTCAGTGGGGCGCAGCGATATCTGCTTGATAAGTTCGCTAAAGAACAGTGTATCTTGAGTGGTATGGCACTTGTATGTACATCGGTCGCGGTGGAAGTGCAACTCTGTGTTGGAAGTGTCGTTTCTCACACACTTAGACGGACACACTTGAATGAATGCTAGAAAGAGGGAAAGAGAAAGGTTGATTGAAAGGCACGGAGGTTAACTAGAAAAAAGAATATCTGGTTTGCTACCCTGCACTGGGGAAGGGGTTAAGTGTCTCCATCAACAAGCCTGTACCTCTGGTTTCGCTCCATCATTGTAAATCGCGTAGACGATTTGCTGCATCCACGTGCTGCCGCTTTTTGGGAAAGATACGACAAAAACGTCGCCGGGCTTCGGCTTGTATGTGAGGGCTTCTCTGACCACTGCTTCCTGAAATATGTAGCTCAGGTGGAGTCCGCAGACATCTCGATAGAGGTTTTCGCAAGCCATGGCCGGAAACACCTGGGTTGAGGAGAGTTGACAATAAAGGCACATTATTCTTCGGAGAAAAAAAAATCTGAGAAATGCCTACCCCAAGAATAGCAAAGATAAGACCTATATAAATCTAGCAAGATCACGTTTTCTTTAATATTTCGTTAAGTTGGGGTAAGGTAAATGGCTATTTAATTTGAATACAATTATAGTAAGTGGTAGGAGCTGAAGCCGTGCAACGCCTGGGGGAGCCCCCTCTATCCGCAAAATATAGGTCTGCATCATTCAAGAGCGGCAGCTTATTGGTACTGAGCAACACTATTTATTTTTATTTATTTATTTATTTATTTATTTATTTATTTATTTATTTATTTACTTATTTATTTACAGTACTCACAGAGTAAATATATGTTATGGCAGGAAGATGCAATATAGGAAGAGTTGAAGTTAGATTTTACAGAAAAAGTACAGAGTCAGTAAAAATCAAACGTTATCACAAAATACTTTTGCAAAAAAAAAAAAACAGGTAAATGGTGCTAACCGAAAACCGAATATGTACATTAGTTTTAGACATCATGCTAGTACTCGTAAAACAATTGCAGCCAGAGTTATACCCAAGGTCAAAGGACTCAATACTGCGAAGTACGTTGTAGCAAAAACAACGTTAGGTGACAAAAAAAATTTTTTTGTTCCGCAGCTTGCACTTGGACGCGCAAGGCTGGGCCACAGCAGATCTGGTAGGCACCCAGCTCGTCCTGGCTTGGCTAGGCTTCTACCCTCCAATCTCTCTTTCCCACTCCTTGCTATAATATACTATAATGCGTGCTCTCTTTTTCTCTATATATTTTACCAGTTTCTTTCTATCTCTTTCTCTCTCTGTCTCTTTCTTTCGCTGTCTTTCTATCTTTTTGTCTCTTGCTCTTTCCTTCTGTGTCTTTCTCTCTTTCTCTGTGAGAAAAAGGTATACCGCTGTGGTATGCAACGGATTCCCCGCATATTTACGATAACAGTCCCTAAACAATCGCACTTTGCGACTGTCTTTCGTCAGGACAGAAGAAGTGCACGCGATATCTCAACCGAAATTTTATTCAGAAAAACACAAAAAAGTAAACCAGAAAGTCATCGAGTCACGTGACATGTGCTACAAACGAAAATACCTTTCGTGGCTGTCCCCCCCTTAACTAAACATGCGAGCAACGAATTCTATGCCAAATTGCTGCTCATGCTCACCAAATATTCGTATTCTTTATCGCAAAGTTTAATCCATGGCTGGCTAACGCACCTTGCGATTCTTCTTCTGATGTGGAAGGCCTCGATAGTTTCTCGGGCAATCTTGTTTTTAGACCGTGTCCGTGAAGCATGGGGTACAGTCGAGCGCGATTTGAAGGTTATCGCGTAAGCGTCGACCATGAACAACAACAGCGCCACGTCCCAGAATACTCTTTCGAGGAGAGGGCGATATCAAGCAAGCTTCATTCGCTCTTTTTGCTGTTCCTTAAGCTGCTATCACTCCCGTCTGAGGAAGCTGTTTAAACGAAGAAGTGCCGAGCACCAGCTGTAACACATCTTTCCCAGCAATGTTGTAATCGCCTGCGGAGATAACAGCCCACGAAGAATACACTTGATCTCGAAGAATGGAACGCTCCAAATAGAGAGAAAGGGTGTAGAGTTCGTCTTAGGGGTTATTGTTGTAGCATGGAACATCTAACGAAGGAGAGAAGAAGGCAAAATCTTGATTTTCACTGTTCCGAAGCGTGTCGCTAGGCCCCTGGGACGTTAGGCAGGTCGACGCTCTCGTGATAACCTTTATAACGCGTGCGACCAGGGTTGCCGTTGGGTGGACATGAAAAGACGCCAGAACTCACGCCAAAAGTAGCCGTAGTAGGCATGTCATTTGATATTATCAACAGAGTATTTACTATTGATGAATAAATAAAACCATTTTGAATAAGTAAAACCACAAGTTTAAAAATCAGCCATGGCACCAACTGGAAGTTTTCGTCGCCAACGGGGTCCAAAAGTAGCCAATTTGGCGCAAACTAGCCACCAACGGCAACCCTGCGCCCGACTGTACACCCACACTTGATGCTAGGTGTTAATGCGTCGCTTGCGTTAATAGACGCTTATGTTCGCCCAGTCGAACAGTCGTGCGGCAGATCATACACAGGGCAGAGTGGAAGGTGCCTGAATGTTGCTTCCGATGCGGTTCCTGTCATCGGAGCGGACAGCTAAGACAGTAACGCCCTGCAACCGTTTGTTCAGCGGTCTTGGCGGGACGGCAGAAACAGCGAGACGTTCACAGCGCACGCTGCCTACCTGTTTCAGGTTAGTTACCCTAGTACCTCTCGATATGACGAGAATGGCTAGTTGTTTAAAAAGCCCACGAATACTGTGTCTAATTGAGTTCATGGCTTCGCTGTATTACTGGGAGTGGTAGGGTTGGGTTGGGGCGTTGAAGACTGTCCGGGCACGAGCATTGCTGAAATGCTGGAAGAGCTATGGACAGGCCCTGACGCTATCCTGAGTGACTTGAAAGAAGTTAAATTGAAGCTTAAGGAAACTGATAAGAAATATCGACACTTGGGGGGTGATGAACATCAGTTTAAATGTAGTACAAAGTTAATGAAGCGAGTAAAAAAGGAAGCTTTGATAGCTATGATCCCACTACTCACCGCTTCTCCATTGTTAATTAAGGCAACAATTAGCCCAGAAAACGGGGATGTGCCACAGAAATCTGTGCGGCCTATCAGAAATCTATCATACATCACAAAAGCGTATGCGCCACAGAAATTCGGTAAATCAAGCTAAACTTCCATTAAAAGGTAGAAGCAAACAGTTCGACCAACAAATCGCGTGCGCGTTAACGTAGTCACACCACTATCACGTAATACTTTTTGGTTATAAAAGGTGGTGGCTATACTACCACCTCAAAGCTTAACAAAGATTGTTAAATTAAAGAGCAGTGCTGCAACATATATCGGAGCATCTTAAGCGAAGGCTTCTTTGTTAACCTGTGTAAAGTGTGGTATGGTCAAGACACAGTAAAACTATACTACTACCTCAGAGCTTAACAAAGGGTGTTTAATAGAGAGCAGTGATACAACATATCTGAAAGACTTGCAAGACATATAAATGCGTTAGCCTGACGAAGGGAACGCCATCATCTTTGCTGTTTCATCGGTGTCCGCGAAGCGGAGCTAGTTGAATGCCGATCAGAAACAATAATCGTCTTAAGCTGAAGGCGATAAACTGCTCGCTTTAGGCACATGTGCAACCTCGTTCCATGTGCACTCTTATAAAAGGCGAAATAATTTTAATAGCGCCGGAACATGCGGATCGAGTTATGTTACTGTCGCCAATGCCTCCACCTGAGGCACTGGTGATGCTTATTACTGTGAGCGTGACGTGGTTAAAACTAGCTCAGTACGCAAGTAAGGACATGACATGAGATGTGGATTACCAGTGAAATAAGTGTCATAAACGAGTAGAAAACGGGCGGCACATTCAGAACACGTTCGCGTTGATGGGCATCAAAACAGAACAGATTACAATCATTTTTAAGCCTAAAGCTCGTAAAGCGCACACACAAGAAGTAAAGAAAACGGTCAGCGAAATGAAAAAGGATGCACCGAGCGCTTATGTGCCCTTTTCCCTTTATTTGCCCATGTTTTAGTGCGCATTACCTGAATTAAGATGAAAACACACGCACCATCTTAGACTCGTAGTCTAATTCATTATTGGCATCGTAGGGAGAACTGTGGTAGACCCTCCAAGGCAGTTCGTTGTTTGGTATTTCTGTAATATTTAACCTCAGGCTTAAACCACAACATGATGATGAGTTTTAGAATCGAAAAAAGCTTTGTTCTGCAATACAGAGTGCTGAGAACTCGTACTTACTCGTCCGCAACACGTACGATAATCACCCTTCTGCGCGGTCCTTAACACCCCAACGACAGCCGACCTATAGCCGACAGTGTGGCTTCAGGATTGAGGTTCACGATAAAGCGCTTTATCACCGCCATGTAATGAAATGTTTACAAAGTAGAATATCTAGTGTATTTCAGAGATAGCCAGAACGAGCTATACCGGGTATTGTACAGGAATAGCATTGTGCGTTTCGTGACAATAGAAGCGCAGACAAATGTTTACAATCAGCGCGGTCACAGAAAGGGGGTCTACAATAAATAAATAAAAAAAATTCTTTGAGGATCTATGCCCGCCCGAACGAAAACAAAAGGAGACAATTTTAGTTTATCGTTAGCGTGATAGCGGGGGTTAAGGGGAATAGCGTTACCGTGTCGCAAATATTCGTTGCGGAGATTCATGATTTAGTATAGCTGGATAGTGTTTACGTGCCGAAGCCATGACTGTGGCGCCATCTAGAGGAGGATTAATGCATAGAAAAAAAGTGAAAAAGAAGTGAAAATACTCGCCTGTAACTAAGCTTACAGAAATATCACTGCCTTTTTAGTAATATAAATGTAAATAAATGTGAATCCCACGCCAAAATCGAAAAATTATATGTTACAGATGTGCTTACACTTATCTTCTTGTTAGGTCTACGAATGTCCGAAATGGGAGGTGATCTAAAAAACTGCGCTAAGTAATCCGTATACTCGGTCGTCGAAGTTGCCTGAAGGCAAGCGAGGCCATTTAACACAGTAATTTGCTGCGAACGAAGTGATTCCTTCAACAGTGATGCCAATTTTAGTTCCAAGTGGACGTCCGGAACCGCCTCCACGTACACTGCACTGTGAACTAAGATATACCCAGCTGAGAGGTCGTGGGGATGAATGCTCCCGCGTAACGGCGGTAACCAACCCCTAACCCTTCCGGTTGAGGTGTCCTCTTCGAGAGACAGTTATCGGGCACACCGAACCCCCCTTCCTTTTCCTCAACAGAATTACCTCTCCCATCTTTCCCATCTTTCCGTCTCTCATCTTTCCTCACTATTCCTGTTAATTCCTCCTTATCCCTTCCCTCGTGCACTACTGTTGAGGTGTCCTCTTCTGAGAGAGACATTTGTGGGGTGCACTTCTTTTTAGGGGCGAAGCTCCTTAAGCCGTGGGTCGTGCGTCCCCGTTGTATGTAGCCACCTCTCGTTTAGTACTTGTATATGATGAATATATTTAGGGGCGAAGCTCCTTATGGCATTACCTCGGCGGTCCTCGGTTGTCCATGCACTCTGAGTAGCCAGTAGGTACTGGATTTCGACCTCCAAGGTAGTGCCGGTGTGAGATGTCTCCTGTGCGTGATTATACAATAAAAAAATTCACAACGTACATGTAAAATTAAAGTGAGCTGCGAGTCGCCATGTCTCTCATCGACCCTTTAGTATAAATGCGCCCGATCTCACGTCGTTGATGATGTACTGCGCATAATTCGCGGAAGATTACTGGTTTACCGCATTCACTCCGTGGATATGGTGTCGTCATCTCCAGTTCTCGTCTCGTTTCCCTAGAGGGCGCTGTCCTATAGACATGCGTACAATATGGCGGTTGGGTGAAGGTACGCTAGATGGCGTTGGCGGTGCAGCTGCTCTTCGATTGCGCGGACCGCCGTACCAGTGCGCTTGCCGGATCGTGCTGCTTGGCGGACTATGGACGACGACCGGTCGTTGAAGTTTGAATAAAATTTCACACACACTATCGCTTTGATTACTGCTGGGCGAAACCACTGAAGATTTCACGGTGTAACCATGATTGCTTCAGTCACCATAACTCTCATCGACCCTTTAGTATAAACGCGCCCGATCTCACGTCGGTGATGATGTACCGGACAGAATTCACGGAAGATTCACGGTTTACCGATGAACCTCCGCAGCTTCGCCCACTCATCATCATTCACTCCGTGGATATGCTGTGTTTTTTTATGTCTTGAAGGTATTTCGAGAATGTGGACTCGGCGACAAGTTTACGCTAGAGTTGATAAAGGATAACAAGTTGCAGTTCTTAGACCTATGCCTTTCTTTTGAAGCTAACCATGTTTGTTGGTGTTAACTCCCTAGGTCACAGAAACCTCTCCTACCATTTTCTTCAAGGCACTCAAACGTTGTCAAAAACGGAATTGCATTCTCTGCCCTGAGGTCTGCCATTACGAAGTCTTGTGTGCATAGCTTCGAGAGAAGTTTCTGCTCACAGATTCAGCGGCTTGAAAATGCAGGTTTCCCGGGGGTTTTTCTGGCTAGCTGCACCGAGAGGCTGTTGAAATGGATCAAAAATCAAAATCGTCCCTATGCCAGTGGTAAAAAAAATCACGCCATATCCACGAAGTGAATGATGATGAGTGGGCGAAGCTCGATCGTTTTCATCCATGGCAGAAAGAGAATGTGTGGTCTGGAACGCGCTTATACTTCATGGTCATCAGCGTCATCGTCATCGTTATCTGGTGTAGTGGGTACATTCCACTATACTGGAAAGCGCTTATACTTCATCGTTATCACGTGTAGTGGGTACATTCCACTATACTGGAACGCGCTTATACTTCATCGTTTTCACGTGTAGGGGGTACATTACACTATACTGCGTCATCGTCATCTTTATCACGTGGAGTGGGTACATTCCACTACACGTGGCTACCTACCTACCTACCTACCTACCTACCTACCTACCTACCTACCTACCTACCTACCTACTACTACTACTACTACTACGACAACTACAGAGGAGGGACAGACCCACACCCTAAGGAGCTTCGCCCCTAAAAGACAAAAAATATGATAGGGTATCAGTATTGCCATATGTACATAAACTTTCCCACGGCTTGAGTAATGTTGGAAAAAGAAATGGTATAAACACGGTGTTTTCTTCTCCAGAAAAGCTATCGAGAATCAGCCCGCTTGTTCACAAAGGAATGGAGGGAAGTGAAAAGTGATGAATGTGAAATTAATCATGTGTCCACTTATGTACCTTGTAAGCACGGAATTGTGTACCAAGTTCCTCTTACTTGCGGCAAGTCGTACGTGGGACAAAGCGGCAGGTGTATTAATGTACGCTTAAAGGAACATAATCAGTCTTTGAAGAATCCTAGCGCCGCCCACCTAGCATCGCATTGTAACACGTGTGGCTGCTCTCCGGTGTTCGTAGATGCGGAGGTGCTTTCTAGGCACAGTAGCAAAGAAACCCGTCAAGTAATCGAAGCCTTTCACATTAAAACAATGGGAGACGCATGCGTGAGCCAGCCGTCTATTTTCTTGACGGACAAAGAGTTTGCTTATCTACTTGGCTCGTACAATCTCAAGTGACATGTTTGAATATCTAAAGGTGCGCACGGGGGGAGGGGGGGGGGGGCGGAATGTTTTGCTTTACTTTCTTGCTTTGCGCATGTCCGCTATGCCTGGCAGTGTTTTCCCGTTTCGTTTTTTCGAAATAAATCTTTCAGTTGCGAGACAGCGCTCGTCCTGTGCACTATTATTCCTTCGTCTTCGTTTTTAGCGCTGCATATGTCATGACTCATGAGTAAGTTTGCCGACCCATGGACTTCAATGCACTCCTGCAATTGGTGGGTCAGATGTGCTACTTGCTAACCTTCACAATGTAATCCTGGGGGGCGAAGATTAAAGTTCTTCTCGGCAGTCTTGATAGTAACGATGGGCAGGGCCGTGATGTTCGAGCAGTCGACGGCGTACTATAGTACCGCAAACACAGAGCAAAATGTAAACTATGTAGGCCATGACAGGGCAAATACGCCCGTCATGCGGGAGCTGACGACAAAGAAACCAAGCGACATTTCCGCCGTCTTTTGCTGACTGTTTCATACAAATTGACGGTTTCAGACAAATCAGACAAAAATTTGCCCAAGGCAGCATACCTACCAACACCGACAAAGATATGTGAAGTCACTGAATACACTTCATCCTCATGCGCACGCTAAAGAAAACATTGCGCAATGCTATGCACGCAAACACTGAATGGAGCTGTAACATCTAAACGCGACCGTTCTACATAAAAAGATCGCCAGGCCTGCGCGGAACGCGCAGCACAGTCACAGCGAAAGCTGGAAGAGTGCCATTTCTAGAACCGGTGGCAAACTCTCTTGGGGCTACTAATACAATTACGCTTGCAAGGTACCCGGCCACTACTCCATTAATTTATTCGGTGGCTGATGACGATGAAGTATTATGGCTGAGCCCTTTGTAATGGCTTGGAAGCATTCAACGACTCACTTGTAATGCAATTCGTATTGTGTGACGCCAGGTTTTTATTTTACTCTTCTACTACGTTATATTGCGTATGTTAACGCGATTCCTTCCCGAGAAAACGCTTGTATAGGGTTTTTGTGCGCAGGAGTTCCGAGCACTGGCATGGCTGAGTGGTAGAATACTGGGCTGGCACGGAGCGTTCCAACCCCGTTCCATCCTGGATATTTTTTATTATTTTGTTTTTTTTTCTTATTTCGTGCGATTGCGGTTACGGACACTGGCAGCGGTGGCGGCGGTGGCGGAAAACTACGGCACCCTTGTTGTGATCTCATAACAGAAAAAAAAATCACGCCATATCCACGAAGGGAATGATGATGAGTGGGCGAAGCTCGATCGTTTTCATCCATGGCAGAAAGAGAATGTGGGGTCTGGAACGCGCTTATACTTCATGGTCATCAGCGTCATCGTTATCACGTGTAGTGGGTACAATCCACTATACTGGAACGCGCTTATACTTAATCGTTATCACGTGTAGTGGGTACATTCCACTACACTGCGTCATCGTCATCTTTATCACGTGTAGTCGGTACATTTCACTATACTGGAACGCGCTTATACTTCATCGTTATCACGTGTAGTGGGTACATTCCACTATACTGGAACGCGCTTATACTTCATCGTTATCACGTGTAGTGGGTACATTCCACTATAATGCGTCATCGTCATCTTTATCACGTGGAGTGGGTACATTCCACTACACGTGGCTACCTACCTACCTACCTACCTACCTACCTACCTACCTACCTACCTACCTACCTACTACTACTACTACTACTACTACTACTACTATTACTATTACTACTATTACTACTACTACTATTACTACTACTACTACTACTACTACTATTACTACTACTATTACTACTACTACTACTACTACAGAGGAGGGACAGACCCACACTCTAAGGAGCTTCGCCCCTAAAAAAGTTTAAACAAGTTATGCTTGTTCTATCACCATTTTTTTCTCTCTATGAGTGCATAAGCGCACTGCAAAGTAGAAGAGACGCGTTATATTACTTAATTAATGTTAAGTAAACAAGCTTCAGCATTTTTTATTGCCATATTAACATAAATGGAGATTTTTCGACCAACAACGTCATAAACTTACTGCGCTTTACACAACATTCGGCGTATGTCACTCTGGTTTGTGTGCCGGTAAAGTTTGCCGTTACTGTACTTTCAAAGCCGCGTTTACAGCATTCCGGCGCGACATGTTTGCCTGCACAAGTTGCTCACCTCGTCGCCAGAGTTCTTGGAGGTGTTCAGGGCTTTGTTTATGGAATCAGTCTGCTGCTGGAGGGGACGGGTTTGGCGAAGTTGTATTTGGTCTGAAACCAGCGCGTGCCAACATTGACACCGCGTTAATAAGCAGATAGCATTCGTGATTTGTGCTCGGCACGTGTAATTAACTGCACAGAGGTTGAGCGTGCCCCTGGTTAACGTACCCACCGATTTTATCGTGGCTCCCGACACTTGATACCTAAAATCCACCCAAACGCTGCTTGCTAGGAAAGAAAGCCTTCACTGTCCCAGTCATCATAAAAAGCCACTAGAGCAGCTCGAAAAAAAGGGGGGGCAGCTACGCAACAGTGGTGCAAAGAGTTTGGAAGACGCGGAGCTGGTGGCGCTGCCCTCCTCCTTTCTTTCCTCCTCACACTCCCTTCTCTTTCCCGACCCTTGGTATATTATTATAGTACACAATAATGTGCTATACATTACCCTCTCGTTTCCTCCTTTCCCTCCTCACCAACCTCACTCCTCTCTCCCACTCCTTGCTATAATATACTATACATGGCTATCTCCTTTTGCTATCATGTACTATACATGGTTCTGTCTCTTTTTCATCCCGTTTCCCCGTGTGTGTACCGGTTGAGGTGTCCTCTTCGAGAGACAGTTATCGTGCACACCGAATCCCCCCTCTTATTTCTCAACAGAGTCACCTATATGTATGCTCTCCACTTCTCTTTTTTCTGTCTCTTTTTATGTGTGTTTCTTTGTATCTCTTCTCTCTCTTCGGTAAGTCATTCTGGCGGGCTAGTTGGTTCATTGCTGTTAGACGTTTTAAAACTGCGCGAAATGACCAGGACAGAAGTAAGAAAACACAGAGAACACCACGAGCGCATACTGAGTCTTCAATGTGTGAACCTGATCGCTGTGTCCATCTGCCAGTCCCGTGTTTTGGCTTATTGTCGGAAGCGCAGGATAGTCCCCCCCCGCAAGTGCAAGCACTATTTGGCCATCTCGTTCCGTCCAGGGGCCAAGTCCGAAGAATAGCAAAGATATTGAAGTCTGACTGTGCGCTCTTGGTGTTCTCTGTGCTGCTTACTTCTGTTGTCGTCATTTCGCGCAGTTTGCCCAAGTATAACGTGGATTACAATTATTTTCGGCTGCTGTTATCATTCCCATATTCTGAAAATCAAAAACGATTGTAACAGACGTTCTCGTTCCATAAAACTTCAACAAGCGCTAACATTTGGAAGGATCCGAGTACGCAGCATAATAATGTTTTTCGGAGCGAAGCACGCTAAATGACCGCATGGGAATGAGTCGACGTTCAGATGCAGAAATAAGAAACAAACTGATAGCTTGAAGTGGACAACTATATTTGTACGAACTGGAGTGCCATTACTGTGAACTAATCAAAAATTTACGTTTTAGTGTTTTGCCAACAACAAAAGAAAACCTTGTGCATCGGTGGCTATTGCCGGCGAGCGTTACATTGCTAATGCCCTGAAGCCGATCCCTTGCATGTGACTTGTACCAGCACTAGAAAGATAAATTGGCTTCCCAGCAGACGAACTTCAGGAATTTCTTCAAAATGTCTCCTAGAAAATTGTACAAGGACCGGGTAAATATGACAGATGACAAATTCATGGTCTCCATATTCTTCCTGAAGCTACTTTCTTCTCTGTCGCTATATGTTTTGTGTTTTCTTGAAAACTATCGCTTGGCAAAAAGAAATCAAGCAAATGTTTGGAACATGCTTGTTTCTGAGTTACTTTTTGCTCGAAAGAATTACCGCTTCATTTTCTTTTGTATTATAGCTACATTTTTTTCTGATTCTCCACTAAGTGTCTGCGAATAGCGAATTTTAGAACCGAATTGGATACGAATCAAATAGTGATGACATCGAATAAAATGCCAGTACAAATCGAATACCGTTCGGAAAGTTTTCGAACAGTAAGGCAACCCTTTTCAAAGCAAGCCTAGACTGGTAAAGTAATAATTTTCAAAATAGCGCGAGAATTCTATAAGATTTTATTTGAAACAAATATTCACAGGCGTTAACAAAGTCACATTACGATTACTTCTAGCCGAAAAAGAAAAGTACCACAATTATATAAACTAAGGCAAGCCCGTATTAAGCAGCAACTATAGGCTTCGAATTATTTAGTGGCTGCAGGCTGATATATAGCAGTAGACTACAGTATTGAAGGTGCTACTTCGTCAACAGTTTTTAAATAAAACTGATACAAAAATAATAAGCAATTTTCATGAGTTAATATTATCATGAATATAATGGACAATGGATTGATGACCCTGCCGCTTCGGGGACGCAAGAGTTTTAAGCAAAAACGCCTTCATCCTGTGAATACTACAGCATCGATATCCACGTACGTTCAAGGGCTAAATGTATTTGGGTAACTCGATGATGAAATTAAGCAGACTTACCTTTTCCTGTTTCGACGTCTCGTTCATTCGAGCATTTTAATCACTGCTGATTATTCGAAAAATATCCAAAAAATATTTGGTATTTCGGATATGCACTATTCCATTCGAGTAGAATATGAAATAGAATACTATTCGATTCGTCATTTGAATCCGCGATTGCATGTTCATGTTATTCATGTTATGACCAGACAGTCATATTTGTCAAGCCCCATTACCCTCTCATACCAAGTTTGGTCTACACCAAGTTAAGCATGCCATCCCGAGAACACCCAGACGTAGGCGGCTGGCCAGCTAGCTAGCTAGCTAGCTAGACAGACAGACAGACAGACACACAGACAGACAGATAGACAGACAGATAGACAGACAGACAGACAGACAGACAGACAGACAGACAGATAGATAGATAGATAGATAGATAGATAGATAGATAGATAGATAGATAGATAGATAGATAGATAGATAGATAGATAGATAGATAGATAGATAGATAGATAGGAAAGTTCAGAATGTCAGCGGTTGGCTTAGAAATGCTTCGCATTTTATAATATAGTCATTGGGTTAATTCACAAAATTTAGGCTACCAAAAAACGTTCTTACCATGTATTTCCCGCTAGAAAGTAACAATATTTTTCAATGAAGCAATCACGAAGTCGATACTGAAATAAAATGAAAAATTAGCAGAAGAAAAGCTCAATACAGTGCTTTATTTTTGTGTGATAAAGAAGGCACCACCTTTTCTACACACGCTTGTTACAGAGACGAAGCCGGTGCGAATAATACGCAAAAGAGGAGCCGCACACACATGTATTCTGTCGCACCGCGAACAAAATGTTCTGCATTACTCAGGCGGAACACATGTAAACATTGCCAGGTTAAGAAATTTTAGATTTTCGATTGAATCGTAGATCGTTAAAGAGGGCGTTTCCTGCGGCAGCCCCTCAATTCTTCGAAAGCAAAGTCGAAAACATGATAAAGGTGAAAACGTCCCACCATTTTTTAGGGGACGCTTTAGGAATGTGCATGACTAGTGGAAGTGGTGGCATGGGCATTGGGCAGGCCACTTCATTTCGGAGGGTGGGGGGGGGGGGGGAGGGGAAGAAGGGGTTTCCCGGCCTACCCTTTTGTTACGCGCCTGTTGCTGATCTACCATAAATCAAGCAATTGAAAACCGAAACTCAGCGAAGATGTACCTACATCTCAAATTACAAACAGACGGTTAGTTGCTAATCTTCGCCGCTGGTTATTTTTTTTCTTTTTTTTTGTGTGTGGTCGTTCGCTCGTGCAGTCAAGCTCTCTTTTGTAAAATGTCCTAACTCGTCCAACAAAATGTTTCTTCGTAATCACAAAACGTATTCACATATCACACATCGTATTGGAAAATGTACAATTGATCCACATGCACACTTGAGAAGAGTCACAGTTCCAATACTTTTTCTATGTAACACGGTCGCACAGTCGCTACTTCAATTTCGTTCTAAATATTGACGGGCCTACGAAGCAACACTCTAAACTGACAATGAATAGATGAAGTTCGCTCAGTGATGATGATAATAATACAAAATATCTAGTTAAGGCCAGCGACAGTCTGTCTTGCAGGAATAGGTGTGGAAAGTTCGTGGAAACGGTTCTGTGTTCACGGAAGTTCGACGTCCTCCCAGAGACTCATGACAGAGCTTCCGTGGAATTTTGATGCGATTTTTTCCTTCATTCGCTTGATTTGGTCGGAGTCGAAATGATTTTTCCAGTCGCCAACAATCGCTTTCCGCACAAAGTCTCCATTCATCGGTTTCTTCACCACGTGATCCACCTCACCTCCCCGTGACAATGTCATTTCGGCAGCCCTTTGGGTCCACTTTCTGAACTCACCGTTGAACGCTGCCATAGTCTTAGCACTTATTCGTGTCCAAGATCCTTTCCAGTGTCTCTGGCTGATTGCGGAGTTTATCACCGTACTGTTCTCCGAGAAAGTCGGCGATCTTTGATGACTTCCTCGCTGGTGTGGGATTTCAATTTTTCGTACGTCACAAAGAGGACGTTCTCGTCGTCGATGTGGTCGTACCACGAGAGCAGCTGGTCGAAGTAGTCGCCGCAGTCCACTTTTCCTCGAAGAAACGCGTCTAAAAACGCGTCGAATGGATCCCTCGGCGAAGCGGTAGGCCGGAAACGCCCTGGTATGGTGGTAGAACGAAACGCAGCAGTCGTACGGGTTTCGAGCCACGAAAATGTACTTCGCTTGCGGAGAGTAAGGTACACGATTGAAGGGTAGGTGAGTCTTGATTGCGCCAGGGTCGTGGCATGTTCTCCATCGCTTCGAGGTCCAACGAGCTCTAGGAAGGGCGACTTCTCCATAAAGTCTCGAAGATTCTGTAAAGTTGGCAAACCGCATGGTATCAACTACCGCATTTTTTTTTTGTGATCACGCCACCAGCCATAAACTGATCACACACTATAGTTGATACTTATTTGCACTGCGAATTTAACATCAATGACTGTGGTGAAAATAATTACAAGGAGACGCAAACATTGCATGCAAGTATGTCAAACAACAAAACTAGTATCTCTGCATATATAATTAGTGCTTCGGTCAAGTACGAAAAGAAGTTTTACAAAATCACTCTTTTCTTCAGCCTGACGTCTGTGCTCTGACTTCTGTGCTCTGTCGTGAGTGCTGACGTTACGTAAGACGGCAAGCTGCCGTTTTAGCACCAGTGTAGTCGACGTGTGTACTGAGCGCATGACGTGCACAACTACTTCCATTTACACAAACACGTCGATCCACCTCGTGAATGTTTGGCTCAAAATCAAAGAACGGCATCATAGACAGCAACTCACAGAACTGCTTTGCATGAAACCTCTTCCCCCACATTGCGTGGGATCTGTCGAATTTTTAGGGGTGAAGGCATCTTAGGGTCTCCGCTTGTCGGCGTGTCATGTCGTCGTCACGGTCCATCACAAACGGGTATGCGCCACAAAATAGGGGTAAATTCCCACTACTCGCCACCAGTCCATACTATTCATATTATCAGTTAAACGTTCGACGTTACTGCCTAAAACATTATGTTTGGCTTAGCAGCGGTTTGAGAATCCCCGACGAAATTTACCAAGGCGCTCAAGTTTCTTATCTAAAACCAGAGACACAAACGTGCATCTCTACGGTAAAGTCATCTATTTGAAACGCCACTTCTTGAAACATACCTGCAAAGTGATAGTGCGATAGTGGACCGGTGGCGAGTAAAGCAGTAAATAGTAAAGGTTTTGCTGTGGGAAAACACCGGCGCACACGGCATGCTTCGCCCCTTCCCAGGATTCACGTTTGTGGAGCTGAAACACCCTTTCTTTCTCACTGCGTAGTGTTTCCTCCTCATCTTTAAAAAAAATTTTATTCTACCTAGCGTCATCATTTTTGCGTTCCTTTGAAAGAACAATCAATATCACAGTATTTATTTAGCTTCTTTTTCTAGGAGCATTGTTCTGGTAGCTGATTCAGATGGTACACCATGATGATATTCTGCATATTATGTGCATGTTGAAATTCCAACCCGATAAATGTGGCAGGCAGATGACGTTCGAGAGAAATTCGAATGCAATTATAAATTCGAGACATGTGCTATAATGTGAATAACTATACGAGTATGTGAGTTTGTATAAGTAGGGACCGCGTCAATGCAATATCTCTGATACGGGAGCCCCATCAGTTTCCGTATACTCAGCTACTCATGCTCCTCGATCTGCCTCATGAATTTTTCTTACATGATCGTACTAAAAGAATCCATAGGTGTTGCGATGATATGTTACTCGAACAAATTATTGGTGTGGGTGTGAATATAAGGACAGCTTGAGTTCTAATTAAAGGGGTACTGACACAAAAACATTAGCCTCGCTTTTTTTGCTGGAATGTGTTGCTGGGGGCCTGTTAGTCATAACACGGCACCTCGTTTGCTGCAGTGCGCGACAAATAATTAATACAGGCTCCTCATTGCCGACCAGTTTCAGTTTCGGTTTGAGAGAGCTCGAAAAACGACAAGCCGCCGGGTGCAACTATCACCACCTAGCGTGCGCAGCTCTCGACTACGTCAGCACACAGAACTGTGACGCACTTCCGCACGGTTCCGCATCAAGAAGTCCTTTCGAATAGGAAACGGGACAGCAGTGTCGCCAAACACAAAACTTTCAGCGCGTGCGCCGCGGCCACGGACTCGCGACCAGCCGCCGAGAAGTATAGACTGCTGGAACAAACGCGGCAAAAGAAAAATGGCGGCTATGACGTCATCATAACTTGTTGCAGCGTGGTCACGTGAGGGAAGTAGGGGGGGGTCACTTTGGGTCACCTCTGATGGTGTCAGTAGCGCGAGGGAGTCGAGCACTCACGCAAACTTCAAAATTAATTTAAAATACCTTCCAAGCTATATTCGTTGTTAATATTTTGCAGATGATATACACATGTATATATACACATGTTCACGGGAATCGAACCTGCAGGCTGTCTCGGCCGCGAAATTTTGTGTCAGTACCCCTTTAAGTACGAAACGTCATACCGTCGTCAGATTTTGAAAGTTTGCAGAGACCGTATCTTTGTCAGCTTAAAATGTTCGCTAAATATCAGAGTATCTGGAAAGGTATGGGTGTTCTTATATGACTGTTGCCGCGCAGGTATAATTTCAGAGTGGCAACGCCATTTCTCACACACTTAGACGAAAACACTTGGATGAGTGATCCAGCCTTCATAAGCAAGCCTATACCTGAGGGGTTTCGCTCCATCGTTGTAAATCGCATAGACGATTTGCTGCATCCATGTGCTGCCGCTTTTTGGAAAAGACACGACGAAAACGTCTCCAGGCTTGGGCTTGTACGTGAGGGCTTCTCTGACGACTGGTTCCTGGAATATGTAGCTCAGGATGCAGCCCGCAGACATCTCGATAGACGTTTTCGCAAGTCATGGCCGGAAACACCTGAGTTGAGGAGAGTCTATGTTAAAGACATAATATGATTCGGATAAAGTGTCTGACATAATATGATTTTAATTAAAAGACATAATTGTGAGACAGATTATATTATACAGATTATATTATAAAGAAATAATATGATTCGGATAAAGTGTCTGCCGTATCGCGCCAAGTGCTGGACTGCGTCTAGACGCATCTGCACGGCGCGTGCCTCCATGATTCCTGGAACTGCAGATGACGACGATTGAGTGTCTCTGGAATAAACCCTGCTTTACTTGCTGTCCCGGCTTGTGTCCCTGCTTGTCGCCCGGCGGGTGGTCCACGCCTACGGGTTCCTGGAACAAGGGACCCTCCCACCTTCACTCACAAGCCTTTCTACAAGAAATGTTTTCTTTGTCTATGTCTTGGTTTCTCTGAAGCGTGGCTGGCTGCGATCTATAAGCCGGACCTGGTCAACTAGTGTCCACTCTACGCCCGAGCTCGGAGGGCGGTCCACGCCTAAGGGTTCCTGGAATAAGGGAACCTCCCATCTTCACTCCCATGCCTTTCTGCAAGGAATGTTTCCTTTCTATGTCTTCGTTTCTCTATCTCCCTCTCTCAGTAGTCTGTCCCTCGCCTTCTATATTTTATCTGTTTACTCCATTTGTTATTTCTTTATATGTATGTCTCTGTAGTTGGTTTCTCGCCTTCTATCTTTTTCTGTGTTTAACTCTTGCTTTTTAATTCTCTCCCTGTTTTCCTCTTTATCTTTCTCTCTTAGTTTCTCACTGTTTTTTCTGTCTATATATCTCTCTGTGTAGTAGGTCTATTGGGTTCTATCCTTGCTATTCTTTACTTCTCTCTCTTTCTTTCTATCTATTTCCCTCTCTATCTGGGTAGTCAGTCTCTCGTCTTTCATTTTTTAGCGCGATAGCGGTAAAGAGCTAGCCTCGCAGAAATTTTGAAGTCGGCGTAGGTGTCGGCGTCGGCTTCGTTGGTTGTGAACGAAACATTGAAAGGATACGCAAATAAATTAATAATAAAAATCATTTTTCGGTTCGAGTGAGAATCGAACCCAGGCCGTCTGCGTGGCAAGCAGGTGTACTACCACAAAAGCCACTCCCGTTCTCGAAATCGTTTGGGAGAGAAAAACACCATATGAATGTTAAGGAGTGCTAGGAGTGTCATTAACACATGTAATATTGCGTGGCAGAAGCGTATAATATTGCGTGGCAGGCGTCAAAACATGTGAACTGCACAACGAGCGGGTGGTTTAACGTTCTACCCATGGAAAAGCGCTTGGGCATCAATAATTCCTTTTTCCTTTTTGTTTTTTCTTTGTTGAATCCAAATCAAGTGACTGATGTTAGAAGATAAACATTATTTCTTGCATTATGATATCAAATTTTAATTGCTTACTTCTGTTTACTTTGAGTAGAACTATTACAGTTTCTGTTATGTATACTTCTAATGGGACCCGCACCAGCCTTTGGCTATGGGACCATACAGTTTGTGCATATTTTGTACAAGATATGTGTGCAATAAAGAACACTCATTCAAAAAAAAATAATCATAATCAGCGACAGCATCAACAAAATGGTCAGATGCGCCGGTGAGCGTGTTGCCTTACCGACGCGTAGCGGGTACTTTGTCAATTGGCAAAATCAAGAATTATGGCGTAGCGGGGAAATCACAACTGCACTTGCAGTAGGCATTTCAGCACCTCTCTTTTAAATTCCAGCAGAGTTTGACGCGGCTAGAGTACACGGCCAATGTTACGTGTACAGACGTTCCTTTCCTCGCTGCAGTTTTGTCCGCCAGCGCGGATCAATGGTTACGGTGCTCGGCTGCTGGCCCGACGGTCGCGTGTTCGATGCCAGCTGCGGCGGTCGCATTTCAGTGGAGGCGAAATGGTAGAGGCCCGTGTACCGTGCGATGTCAGTGCACGTAAAGAATACCAGATGGTCGAAATTTCAGGAGCCGTCCACTACGGCGTCCCTCATAATTATATCGTGGTTACGGGACGTAAAACACCAGATATTATTATTAATATTATTATTACTATCATTATCATTATTATTATTATTTTTTATAGGCAAGGTTAAGATGCCCACCGTCAAGCGAAGCCTGCCTTGCCATAAGCGTCGGCAGAGATTTCTATTAGCGGTTGCACACCCCTTGCATTGCCGCTGGGCGAGGGGGGGAGCGTTGGTGGAACTTAGTTGGGGGGAGGGGTGGGGGGCAAGTACTGGTGTTGGTTGAGGGAGGCAAGTGAGGGTTGCACCTCCCTGCCACTGCCCATGTGCCTAGCGAATGATAAGTGATGCGAACGGGGCCTCATTACGCTATCGCGACCTACGGTTGAAGCCTAACCTTAAGCGTCCTTCTAGTTCTTTGTCTATCATATATTTCGTGACAGCGACTTACGTTTTAATCCGCCTGGGAATCGGAACTGCGATGTATAAATATATGATTTTTTTTTGAAAATCATTCGTAGACTATTGTTCCCTTCTGTTGCAGCGCGCAGGGCTCCCCCCTCCCCCCGCGTAGGGTAGCAAACCGGGTATAACCTGGTTAACCTCCCTGCCTTTCCTTTGCCTCTCTCTCTCTGGCCAAACTTCAAAAACTCCTAGTGCACATTACGGCAATGCAACCACGGACTACTATATTACAAATTTAGAAGTCAGCGGCATATGCCCCTCGACGGCGGACACTCACAAGCCTGCTCCAATGGGCGCGCGCTCCAGACTGACGTCCTGAGTCGGATGGTAGGTGAACCGGCCTTCGCGAAAGGTTGCCAAGTCGTCGAGAATGACTATTTTTTTTTTTTAGTCGCAAAGGTTATCGCTGCCGCGGTTCGGTCGTGTTGGGCGGAGCCATTTCGGAATTCTCAAGTTGTACCCGGTTAAAGTATTGTTCACTCTTCTTACCAACTCACAGTATTTTTAGTGGCAGGAGCAACAAGAGTCACACTCTTGTTGCTCCTCCAAACACTTGCGGTCGAAAACCCGGTTCATATACAAAAACAGTCTTAAAAAATAAAACTGGTACGTAATCCACGATTTCAGTTGGAAGTTATGAGTTACATCTCACGCGTACGATTGAAGGGCGTAAGTTCACTTATGGGCTGTCAGTATAATAATGAATATTAATTGAATGTGTTCAATGAAAGAGAAGAAGCTTTTCTTCTGAGCAGCTGGGGTCGTTTCGCACATGACGGGGCTGATCTCAAGCACGCGCCTCGTTCCACGTGGCCTCTCATATCCACTTAGGCAGCGCCCAAAACACACAGTTATCATGAGGAATGCACCAGGCCATGCCAACGCCGACATTCGAGTGCCACTACCATACATCAATTTCTCTGATTAGGGAGGCCTATAATATTTTTTGGACAACGCAGAGTTCAGGTTATTAATTACTGACAATTCAGCAGACAACGTTTCCACTACTCCGAAGCTGCATATATTGAATGGAAAGTTCTAGATCCTATTATTATCTGAAAAATTTTTTCAGGATAGTGGCTACCTCGGGTTTAGTTTTTCCGCACTATATAAAAAAAAGAGTATGTGTGACTCCTTTCGGGTAGTCCTGACTTGCCACGTATATGACTGTCTTAAAAAAGGCTCGTCAACTCTCTTATGGGTCACACGACTCTGAAAAGAGAGTATAATGAGCCCCAAAGAGAGTTCCACAAGAGAGTGGACGTGCCTGTTTAAAGGGAGTCATATACGCTGCAAGTCAGGACTACCCAAAAGGAGTCACACACTCTTTTTTTTTTATCTTAGAGTGCGGGCTGCGAAGAAAGTGCGCAAGCTTTGAAAACTTACCACTTTGCTAGCCAGTTGCTCGCCGCGAAATGTACGTCGAAATATGCTGCGATCTAATTGTACCCGCGGCCCGCACTCCGATGGCATGAACAGGCTGTGAGTAACGAAGATAGAGCGAACGCATTGGTGTAGACATCGACCCTGTCACAGATAACTTGATTGCTGAAAACAATGAATCGAATGGCGCCTTGCGATACCCGATAAATAATGCGTCGGTGCACTCGAAGCTCTGTCGACATTCTTGCGGCTTACAGACAGCATCAGGATCGAGAAGAGCTTATCGAAAAGATGGCGATGTATCGAACACGGAGGGCGACGCTTAGAAAGATAATACGTGGCGTCACAAACGGTGGTGTTGCGCCTTATCGTACCCGCTTGCGCTCTGTTTGTGTCTTTTGTCTGTGTAGCAACATGCTGCAATATGCAACTGTAACTGCAATATGCAACTGCATTAAAGAAAGAAAGAAAGAAAGCCTTTATTTCTTCTGTAACATTACAGAAAGGTGGCAAGAGCAAAAGGCACCAAGGCCTGACAGAGGCTCCTGCTCCGTTCACAGATTTGGCTGCGCGAACAGATTATTTCCACGATAAAGGCATGTGGAACATTACCATCTTACAACATAACACAATACCACAGCAAATTAACACGAAGCAATAAGACATGGTTTTAAAAAGCAGCGCAAAAAGACGGTACACAAGATGAAGGAGGACACAGGACAAGCGCGAACTAGCAACTGCCGTCTCTCTTGTGTACCGTCTTTTTGCGCTGCTTTTTAAAACCATGAAGTTCAACCAACTCGCCCAGTTTTGTACGCTGTTGCAATAACACATATATGCAAAAGCTGAACACAATGTACAATTCAAGTTGCTATCTTGCATACTCGAAATTTAGTTGCATTAACGCCGATCACTCAAGAAAATACCAGGTATAATATTCGGAAATAAATGAGATTTGGGAGGATAACTTGTGAAATCAAGATTGAGAACAGCAGCAGATGTCAGGTCATTAACATGGGTAAAAAAGCGTCTGCTCTTGTCTTTCCTTGTTGTACCGTGGTCCTGTATGCAACTGCAACCTGCTGCACAACTACATTGCTCATTGGCAGCATGTTTCAGGGCGCCATGCACAAGCGTTTCGTTACGCGATACTTTTGCAAAGTTAGCGCGGCTCTTCGTTCCACTCGGGAAAAACTAGCCACAGTAGCCGTTATCATTGAACTACATTATTTAGATAACCGCTATTAAGCTCTATAACGTTTACGTGCAGTATTTTTTTTCCTTTATTGGGAACACTTCAAATGTAGGCCCACTATGGTCAGGGATACCGAATTCCTGCATACAAGTATAATATCAAAAAATAATCTCACTTGGTCATCAGGACGGCGAATAATATGCCGATGGCGTCTCGGAAGGTGTATACTTCAAATTTTTCGAATCTTGGTCCAAGTTAGCTAGAAGAATATGTTGTCACAATTAATATCCGGCAGGAAGACCCAGCACAACGAAGAGCGGAACACGAGAAGCAGCTAACGATCCTCTGAGGAAGACGACGTTGAAGCGTCTGCTCTTGTGATCTATAAATACAGACTTGTCTTTCCTCGTCGCACCGTGGTCCTGTATGTTGTTCTTTCCGCGTTGCGACAATATGTATCCCGGATTATGGTTTCGATAGAAGAGAGAGAAAAAAAGTGGGCAGCATGCACTAGCGGCGCAAGGCAATCATTTTCGGTGACGTGACAGTTGCGCGAAGTTACGTGTTTTTGTTCAATGGGGCGCTTAGTGAACAGAAAAGACACAAACGAAAAAGAACAGGACATAAGGCAACGAGCGCAACGTTGCCTTATGTCATGTTCTTTTTCGTTTGTGTCGTTTGTGTTCACTGAGCGCCCCATTGAAGATGAATCAACACCAATTAGCCCACCTTATAGCTCTCCTCTACGTGATTTTACTCGCGCGGCTCATTATTACGTGGTGTTACGTGATCTTACTTCCGTGACTAGTTATTACGGGTTGTAACGTGATTTTTAATCACGTAATGGACACATCATACGGTATTCCATGCCGGACATATTGGATTTCGTGTTATGGGAGCTAAGCGGAATTTGAAGAGGACGAAGCCAGCGCGTGCTGGAGCATGATGATGACACCTCATGTTCGCACTACACGGCGGAACGAAAAGCTTTAAGACATGGAGGAAATAAAAAGTAGGATGGAGTGCCACGTGAAAAATTTGAAGCCAAGCCATAAAAAAATGAAACAGGAGCATGCTGGGAAGTGAGCACCACGTATGGAGAACGAGGGGGGGTAGCGTCGTCCGAGGAGGTTGGCTTGTGGAGGCTAAGCACGCGCGCTCGTCAATTTTTGTTTTTTGTTCACGAGCCCACCAAAAAAGGAAATGAAACGGGAGCATCATGGGAAATGAGCCCCGAACGCGAGGAGCCAGCGGCTTCAGAGGATGTTGGCTTGTGGACGCTAGCCATGCTCCCTCCATTTTTTTTTTAACACGAAAGTGTTTTATGCCGGGGTTCACCAAGATTTGAGTGACGTATTTCCGTGACGGAGTGACGTCGAAAAAATACACGTGATCAGAAGACAAAGAAAAAAAGTTCCGTCAACGGGAGTCGAACCTTCGACCTCTAGGTCCGCGAGAAGAGATGCTGGGCACGCTATCCACTGCGCCACGGTCACATACTTTGCAGGCTTTAAAAACAAGCCTTTTATATCTACCACTGTCCTCTCACAGTGCTCTTGCTAAAGAGAAGTAACGCATTATGACCGTGAAATGCACGATTAGTTTCTTCAAAGCGTTGTTTCTCCGCGTCCGTCCCATTCGGCGTGTTTCGAATAGTAAACGTGCAATTTTGCCGACGCATTAACACACTGCCAGGTGGCGACCTTACCCCTAGCATCCACACTTATAGCATCCGTCCATACCAAAAATAGCTGTGCGACGCGCGAGTGCGTCGTGTGGCCGTAACTCCGCGTCCCTAGCCGTGTTCCTAGCTCGCCCCGCGAAAATCGCAGCCGGCCAACGGGGAAGACGCGACGCGCGTTGCGTTTCCCTCTGGTCGGGCAGCTTTGTTCAATAACTCTAACATGCCGCGAGTAGGCGACCTTAGCGCAAGATCGGCGCCCAATCAGTGACGCTCTTCTGGCTGTCACACCGCTTTCAATGACTCCGCTCTCACCGTACATCTACCACAAGCATCTATGACCACAAGGGTTTCTTTAATCATTCACCATGGACGTTAGTCGTCGGGATACAGATGTACCACCAAGCGTCAACGTGCGTGCATCCACGCTAAAGGGTGCTATAACTGTCAAAACACCAATATACATTGTGCAAGCGCTCTTATATCAACGTGCAGTAAACATTCGACTACTTTTGTAAGGACACGTTTCACTTTCGTGCTATACCGATTCCTATGACGGAGGGATCAACCACGTTTTTCTTTCATCGATGCTTTAAGAGCCCCGCTTTTAATACTTAAAGAGGGTTGTCGGTGTGACACTATAGTAATTGGCGGCGGCTTTATTTCTCTAGCAAGTTTTTTAAGGTGAAAGCCTGAAGGGGCTATGCTAGCGCTACCCTTCGCAAAACTTGCGAGACACATTGCGAGAGTTTCGGGAGCCCCTTCTGCAAACCAGAAGAAACTCCTCCGGGCGAGCGATGTCTTCACACTGTGACGTCACAGATTGGCCAAAATATCTGACGTCATCATGATGTCACATGGTGACGTCAGCAACTGGCGCCGTCAATCGGTCAAAGTGGACGGATCCCGGAGGTCAGTGCATCCCCTCGTGAGGCGCTGAAAGTATCAGCGGAAGGGTTAGGGACCGTGGCATCGATTGAGAACGTCAAAATAGTTTGCTGCATCTCTCTCAAACAGCGGCGCATATGTCTGCCAGGAAGTCTCGTCATCGAATGTAAAACTTAATGTACCAAGTGTGCAGCTGTCTCTCGCCTTGACGTGTTACAGAAAGTGCGACATGCTGCCGATTTTTTCATCCTTGTGTGCTTTGCAGTTAAGCCGGAAATTACGTTCTCTCTTCGCATTTGTCATCGTGCATCGTGGCAAATACGTCACGCAAGAAAAAAAAAACAAACAAAAAAAAAACACGCAGAACGTTCTTTGGGATTTGTTGAAGCGAGGGGCAAGCATAGTACAGGTTTTCTTTTTTTCTTTTTTTTCCCTACGGAATTCTGTGCTTGCAACTTTATGTGCAAAGTTGCGGTTGTGCTCCCTCGGCAAGTCTTTCATCATCTTTCTAGCGCTCGTCAGTGTCTGGAATTCTCTAGCGCAGGGGCCGTTCCGCGACGCCGGAAACGCATGCTTGGAATTTTGTTGTCGCAAAGTCGGAATGTTCCTCATGCGTAAAATCCTTCATGTCGGCTTTACATAGCAGCCAGAGGCAGCCTTTTATTCCATCGCCCCGCGCTATTTGAACAAGGCCTTCTCGTAGAGAGTGTTGTCGTTTTATTATTTTTTTTAAGGCTGGTACATCACATTCATAACGCCTATATACAATGACATTCTGCAAGCGCGATTTTTTAGTCCTTTGGTTTAAGACTCCTACCTTTTGAGCGTAGCGAATTAGGTTGCAAAGACAGCACCGCCAAGCTATTCCATACTGTTGATACATTTAGTTCTCAGTAACAATTAATTACACATGACATAGGGAGAGACCAACGCAATATTTTCTAATGTTTTCTAGTTGAGCAGGCGCATATAAAAATGCTGACTGACGCAAAAGCTCGTTGATGGTCTTGACTCCGCGCGTGCTGATGTTTTCGGAAACTTCCATTCAGACTTGGTGCCGGCAGGTCAAATGTCGTTTATATCCCACCAGGTGTAGATGTTACGTAGCAAAACTAGGTCATCGTCTTCTTCGAAGTCTAACTTTTTTTCTAGCACTGCACTTTAAGAAAAAAGAAAAAAACAAAATGAACTCATGAACCTCTATAACCCTTGGGTATGTATTACATTTAGTAATGCTTTTTGGATCATTGAGTGGAACAGCCTCCCCCGTTCTATAGCCAAAATCACCTGTCCATCAACATTTGCCGAGAAAAGTAAAGGGCTAATTCTTTTTTTTGTGTGTGTATGTAGCCACTAATTATGTACCATATTATTGTAAACACACTCCCCTCATATGAAACACCCCCTGAGGGGGCTCTTTAACGAAAATGAAGTGAAGTATCTTTCACGCCGAAAGCAATGGTATTACCACGAAGCACGCGGCAGTGGGGAAACTACGGATTATTAGGGGCGAAGCACCTTAGGGTCTCGGCTTGTCGGCGTGTCATGTCGTCTTCACGGTTAATCATAAACGTGTTTATGCGCCAAGAAAATTGGGTAAATTCCACTACTCGCCACCGGTCCGTACTATGCATATTATGAGTTAAAGGTTCGTCGCTACTGCCTAAAACATTATGTTTGGCTTACCAGCAGTGTCAAAATCCCCGACGAAATTTACCAAAGGTGCTCAAGTTTATTATCCAAAACCAGAAACATAAACATGCATCTCTACGGTAAATTCATCTATTTGAAACACCACTTCTTGAAACATATCTGTAAAGTGATGGTGCGTTAGCGGACCGGTGGCGAGTAAAGCAGTCAGGTCCATACTATGCGTATCTTGAGTTAGAGGTTCGTCGTTACTGCATGAAACATTAGAAAGTTTTAATGCTGGGGTCCCAAGCGGCTTGCGTACGTGAGCCCTTTCGTTCCTTTGTATTCTCCACAGGTGCGGCGGTGAGTATACACAAAGGAACGCGAGAACGTGCGCACGCAGGCAGCTTGGGGTACGCGGCACTAATGGCGAATTCCACTGGGAGATCCGGAGCGGCCGCCGAAATCCTGGAGCGAGCACTCGGATTGCACCAAGCCAACTCTGCCAGTGGAACACGTGAATGCTCCGCGTGAGGTCGCTCCGGAAGTCGCTTATGCATACGTCACGTAAACCGGCTCCTGAACTGCCTGAACTTCTTCGGCGTAGCCGATCATCTTCAGGCGAGCGTAAAGCATGTCAGGAAACATTTCTTTAAACATCATTTCGTAGAGCGCGTCTGGTTCGTCGACATCGCTGCTGCTAATACTGTCAGAACTTGTGCTCTCGCTATCGCTTAGGGCAAAAAGTAAACCACGCAGCTCGTCCAGCAGGGTCAAAAGACACCACTTTACCAATGTTATGGTGGCTACCAATGTAAACAAGTGCACAGGGTGACCAGACACCGCCTTCAAAAAGCGCCGAAGACAACCGAGTTGCCCGCCTGTGCCGGAAATGACGGCAACGCGTTGCCGGAGTTTTGGCGAAATCCGCCTCTGCAAGACGGAGCAGCGCGGAACGTTCCGTCGCGGTGTGGGTTGCTCCGAATCTGCCAGCGGAAAACGCGAACTTGCTCCGAATCTACCAGTGGAATGCAGATTCGCGGCCGCGGAGCAAGAAAAGTTGCTCCCACTCTACCAGTGGAATTCGCCATAAAACTGTCTATTAGAGAGTTTTAGCGCTGGGGCCCCAAGAGGCTTGCGTACGTTAGCCCTTACGTTCCTTTGTCCACAAGTGCGGCGGTGAATACAAAGGAGCGCGAGTGCTTGCGCACGCAGGCAGCTTGGGGTATCCGGCTCTAAAAATCTCTGTTATGTTTGGCTTAGCAGCGGTGTTAGAATCCCCGACGAAATTTACCAAGGCGCTCAAGGTTCCTTATATATATATATATATATAAAGTAAGGCATGTTCGTTGGGCTAGTTGGTTAATCGATTGTGAAGAAGTGTTTAAACTGCGCGAAGGAGAAAACATGTTAACATATTACACACACACACAGGAAGCGCAGTTCGTGTGTGTGCATGTTCTATGTTTCTAACTTGTTGGCTTCATCGCGCAGTTTAAACATGTCTTCTTACCTAAAACCAGAGACACAAACGTGCATCTCTACGGTAAAGTCATCTATAAGAAGTTCCACTTCTTGAAACATATCTGCTAAGTGATGGTGCGTTAGTGGACCGCTGGCGGGTAAAGCCGTTAAAAGTAGACAGTTTGCTGTGGGACATACCGGCGCACACTGCATGCTTCGCCCCTCCCCAGGCTTCACCTTAGTGGAGCTGAAACATCCTTTCTCAATTGCGTAGTGCTTCCTCCTAATTTTTTTGTCCGCCAGTGGCTCTTTACGGAGCAACCAACCGAAGTACACGGATGTTCGCGCATATCACGCATATCGAAATCAACTTGGCCAGGAATCGAACCCGCCTTCTTGAGCTTAGTAGCGCCTCGTCTTACGTGCTATGTGAAGAACAAATGGGAGTGAAATTTTGTAGATAGCTTTGACATGACATCATGGACGAAGCTTTATAACGTACTGTTCCACCAAACATGGTGGTTCTGATGGCGTAAAGGCAGCACAATCACATTGCCCTTAAGAAACTTCAATATCATAATGATGCGGCCGCATTGTTATTGGCCTCTTTGCGTCAATAACCAGAGAACTTCTAAGGGATGCAATGATAATATTAAGTGAGACACCACAAACCTCACTTCCTACAATGCAGTGCACCAGTTTCAGTGACGTCAGTGGAAGCCATTTAGTGATAGCTTGCACGTGACGTCATATACGCACATGGCTCCAACATGGCGGCTTAGATGACGTCAAAGCCGCATAATCACGCGGTGATTAACCTGCGTCAGTGTGATACCGCCATCGCTGGAACGTTATTGGGCCTATGCGCATGAATAACGAAGGAACCGGCATGCGATGCCTTGATAACACTAACGTGACGTCACAAAGTTCGCGTCCCGTCATGTTCGTGCTCCAACGTGAATGTTTGAGTGACGTCAGGTCAAGCCATTTATAGCAAGTGCAGGCTACGTGCCCCTCGTATTAACGGGTTGGCAGCTGTGTTGACGACCAGAAAGTGTACTTTCTCTAAAGCTGTTTTTCTCGCCATCGCAATTTTTTAAATGCGAATGCATTTCTTAGTCGGGCTATGTCAGGCATCCGGCGGCGGGGTCCGCGGGGAGGAGGATAGGTTGAGGAGGTGTCCGCGCGCCGGCAGGTGTTATCTCTCCGCTCTCACTCCCTCTCCCATAGCAACAGCTGCGGGCGCGCGCGCTTATCCTCGCCCCTAGCAAAGTGGAGAGGAGGAGCGCGCTCTGGTGCGTGAGGGCGCTCGCATCGCGGGAGCTCGGCGGAGCTCCCGCGATAAAAAAAAAGAGAGAGAAAAAATGCCCCCCACCTCCCCGAAGGGAATCGTGAGGAAATGCGAATGCATTTCGCGCGCGCTTCACTCCATTTATATATACGTGCGAGCGAGCGGACGGGAGTGTGGGGCGCAGGGAGGAGAGAGAGCGAACGGCGAGAGAAGGAGCGGCGAAGCACTGCACCTACCCTCTGCTACACTCTGCACACACGCGGGAGCTCCGCCGAGCTTCCGCGATGCGAGCGCCCTCACACACCAGAGCGCGCTCCTCCTCTCCACTCACACTCCGCTACTCCGCCCGCACCACCTGCTCCGGTTGCTAGGGGCCGAGGATAAGCGCGCACGCCCGCAGCTGTTGCTATGGGAGAGAGAGTGAGAGCGGAGAGATAAAAAATTACACCATCTTCCGCTAAAGGGAACCATGTGTAGATGTGAAGCAGCGGGCGCTAACGCTTACACCGGCGGCGGCGTTGACGCTGGCGCTCATCGCAGCGTTGCGCAGGAGAGAAAACTGGGGATGCGTAAAGCACGCAGCGATGGAGCGGTGTTTCCTACTGGAACATGCCAATCGCTGCTAATGTGCAATGAGAGACAGAAGACTCCGACTAGACACAGAGACTCGAAAGTCCGCTTTTAGTTAACGCGCACGCTGCGAATTTTTATTGTTCAACAACGCACAGGAGAAATCTCCCACCGGCACCACCTTGGCGGTCAAGATCCATTGCCATATATACGGGGTGGCCAGTGAACGGTTGTGCAGCGCGAGCAGTCGGTTTTTTCAACCAAGAAACTCGTCGCGAGGCGAGAGAAGGGGGGGGAGCGTAGGAGAGGAGAGAGAGGGGGGAGCGCGCATGCGCAGTGGGGAGTGTGGACGCTGCGGGCAGAGATGCCTAGAGAAGAGAGGGGGGGAGCGTAGGAGAGGAGAGAGAGGTGGGACGCGCATGCGCAATGGGAGTGTGGATGCCGCGGGCAGGGATGCCTAGAGGAGAGAGGGGGGAGCGTAGCAGGGGATAGAGGAGGGGAGGCGCATGCGCAGTGAGGGCGTGGTTGCCGCGGGGAGGTTTGCCTAGAGGAAAGAGAGGGAGAGAGGAGGTTTTTTTATTTTTATTTTTTTAAAGGGTTTGCGCATGCGCAGTAAGGGTGGTCACGCCGCACACCACCACCACCGGGATTAAGCTTCGCGATAAGATGCTTCACATCTAACACCTGCCGGCGCTTACCTCCTCAACCTATCCTCCTCCTCCTCCTCCGCGGACAACGCTGGACAACGCCGGATGCCTGACATAGCCCGACTATGAAATGCATTCGCATTTAAAAAAAAGAAAAACAGGCGCTGCGCCGTGCTCCCGACCAGGCTGCAGAAATTAGGCGCCTTTTCCTTCTTCGAACCACAACCACCATATATAAATGGCAGGGCTGGGCAAAGATACCTTGAAATTGTATCGCGATACGATAGAAGATACTCGGGCAAGAAGTATTGGAGATACAGATACAAGATACTTCCGGAATGAATGTATCCGATACGATACTTCCCAATTGTATCTTAAGATACTTCGATATATTTGTAAATTTGCTATTATAGATTTATATAATGACGCTACAAATGCTTATGTACAGATGTGTTTGCTTGAGAACCTCTTAACTGCGACCAACTTTGTTTATTTTAATGAAATATTTGTTTTAATCCCGAAATTTATAAATTTCTTGCTCAATGTATATTGTTTCATTCTGAAACAAGTTATTGGCATTTGTTTACCTGAGAGTTCTTCATAAGCTGCGGTATCAGTAGTTTTTACTTTACACTTTGTAATTTATGGGTGTCGCTGCTCTACTTTGCGATCAGCAAGCGGGTTGCCGTCTAATTGCAAGAACTTCAGTAAGAAGCCTCCACAAGACGGCACAAATACCGGAGCAGAGTCTTGCCTTGTCCGTAAGCGTATTACCGCTTTCGTAGTACTGAATCACCCGACAGTCTTAGAGAAGCAATAACGCTGGTGGCGATATTTTTTTTTTTTTGTGAATCAGCATGTGAAGACGAGAGCTACCAAGTGCGATCACAGTTCATTGAGGACAAAGCTGCAGGGATTTTTCATATCCTACCTATCAACTTGCGTAAAGTGTTCCTTAGGTACATATTCACTAACGTGTAGTCTTTTACCATATCGACTCCGAGAGAACTTGTGCCGCCCAGAAGCTTCCCAGATGTATACTGCACGCGGGAAAAATCGTCGCAGGATATCACTGCTATTCACACTATTGCAACTTCTAGCTTGCTTACCTGCTTTTTTTGTAACACATACACACACACAAAAGATAAGACTTTACAGGGACCTAAAAAAAGGAAAGCGAATATACCTAAGTCAAATAGCAAGGCATTTCCTCAATAAAAAGAGACAGTGGATAGGTATACAGGGTGGTTCACATAAGTACAACCAATTATTTAAAAAAGCAAGCGTTTAACGGCGACTCAATGAAATAAATGGCATATGGCTTACCGTCATGTGACGCTCGTTATGGTATTTTTACATTGCGCTTTGCACGTTGGTTAACTATGGTGTATTATAAGACATTTTTAATATTTACTTTTGAGCAGAGTGCACTTCGTCACCTCGTAGAACGCATTTAAGAACGACCAAAGCAATTATTTTTTGATGACGTGCATGCTGCGGGGTGAATATTTTCTGGCTTTTAAAGCAAGCCCGTGAAATATCAAATAAAACCACGTGACTGCTTTCATGCGCTATCATACTGCAGCGCTCTTAAACGTGCTTCGAGCGAAACAACCGGCGCGCGGACCGTCAGCCTGTCACTTCGCAGGGACGATGGTGTTTCTTTGCCGTGTGTGGCGGTCAGAAATGTTGAAGCTCTGTGGAGCCGATGCCTAAGCCGCGGCCGCTCATTTCGTCGTGGTCCACTTGCCGGTTGTTTCGCGCGAAGCATGTCTGAGAGCACCGCAGCACAACAGAATTGGAGAGGAGCAATGTGGTCATGTTTCTCCGGCTTTCTTTAAACGCCGGAAAAATCCGTACGTAGCATGTACCTCCCCCCCCCCCCCCCCCCAAAAAAAAAAACAATTCGGATATGTCGTTTTCAGAATGCCCTCTAAAACGTAACGAAACGCACAGTATCCTAAAGTTTATAGCAGAATTGTTAAATCATTCGTGTTAGTTAAGAAATTAAGTGCAATATAAAAATACCCTAATGAGAACGACATGGCGGTAAACCCCATCGTTGGTTTTATTAAAGCTGAGGTCAGGCAGTTCTTCGCAAATATTTGGTTCCAGTTAGGTGACACCCTTTATAAACACGATACAGGCGACACCCCTAAAAGCTACGAATGTAGAGCATGATGTATCGTCAACTTAGGTGTTAATGTCAGACAATAGAAAATTCAGTGTCCACGGAAAATACCATTAAAGGGCTCCTGGGGACGCCCACGTGAAAACCGGAGTACTTGGTATTATGTTTCTCAAATCCCATTCGTAACTTCTTTAAGATTTGTTAATATAATTACGATTATTATAACGTAAACTCAATTTCGCACTTTTATTAAATAGTGCGCAGAATTTTTTTTCCTGTAAGCACTAGGCACGCTCAGATTATTTTGCCTTTGCCCTCAACATCACCTGAATAGTAAACTCACATGGAATGTAGATATGTCAATAGTAGCAATGACACCGACGATTAAAAATAAGAATAAATAAAAGAAGGACTAGAAAAAAAGGAACAGAGGAGGATGTTACAAAATACATATTACAGTTAACTAACGGGAAAAAAACTAAAGAGAGACCTAGATAATGTGTGGGATGCAAATGGAAGACAGCAAAGAGAGCACTTGTGCTACAATCAAGCTATCATTAAAAAAAAAACTTCTTGCATAAATGAGCACGAAGAACAGTGATACAAGTACGCCAAATATCATCTCTTACGTTAATGTTTGTTCTATTGTATTTAGCATCGACACCGGTGGTGCGACGGTTGTTAGAATCTAATTTGCATATAAGTCAATCTGATAGTGTGCAAGTCAAGCTCACATCCAAGATCTGTCAAATCTCTGCGTGAAAGCAGCGACACGCAAAGCAATCCCTTTCTTGCATTCTTGAGACTTTGCAACGAAGGACCACGCAAGACAAACTTCGATAACAACACTATAGCCACATCTGAATTTGAGCGAAAGACACCGCACGCATGGGACTAGAAGCTCAGTACCATGACTTCAAACAAGGTTTAAAGCACCGACACAGCTAAAAGGAAAGAAAACATCGAGAAACAAAAGGTGGGCTGCACGTAGACGTTCGCGCGCCTGTTTTTGTCGAGATGGCTCAAGCACCATCACGTGACTCTGTTCCACCAATAGAGACACATATAGACCTTATTTCCAATGCTCACTGGAACACTCTGGTGGAAAGACAAAGGAGTGCAACTGTCGTCACTTTATTGATGTGGCTTAGTGGCAGCGGTGGCAGCGTGAGAAGCAGAGTTCAGCCAACGTTTGTTGTTTCACAAGGTGGCGTTTCTAAAGCAGTATCTTGTATCTTAAGATACACGATACATTATTGAATGTATCAGAAATACAGATACAGATACTCGTTTTGCGAGATGTATCGCGATACAGATACAAGATACCCAACGAGTATCTAAGATAGTATCTAAGATACATGTATCTTCGATACTGCCCAGCCCTGATAAATGGAGTGAAGCGCGCGCGAAATGCATTCGCATTTCCTCACGATTCCCTTCGGGGAGGTGGGGGGCATTTTTTTCATTTAGTTAGGAGTTCTGGAAGTTGCCTGCTGAACATGCCATACGGAAGATGGGCTAGTTACCAATTAGCAATGCACCATACCGGGAATGTGAAACCGCGAAGCGCGCCAAGCGTCTGTCTCTTTAGAAGCAGGGAGTCTTATGGAAATGATTGGGCAGTATATATGCAACGCATCAGAAGTTTTCTTTGCGCGAGCCAGGCATCAAGAAGCACCGTGTAGTTTAACGCCTCTAGGTTGCACCATAAGCAAAGACAATCATGTGCTACCTGCTACTTGCGCTTGGCGCGAAATAAGCCATCGGGGGGTTTACATGCACTCTGCTTACTTGTTCCAGGTCTTGCCACCCTCGGTAAACGCTGTGAACTTGCAGGCGCGTGTGAACGGCGCGGACGTAGCAGCGGCAAACATGCAAGAGCTTCGTACCGCCATCTTTTTGATCGCCAAAGTTGCTGCGCGTGCGGTTTCTGTCGTCGGAGCGTACTGCTACGAGAGCGACGCCTTGCAACCGTTTTTTCGGTTGGCTTGACGTGAAGAAAAAAAAAACAGAAATAAAACGAGACAAATAACAGTGCGCGCTGCTTACCAGTTTCAAGTTTGTTACCCTAGCGCCTGTGGATATGACGATAATGCCAGGTTATTTGGAAAGCGCACGCACACTGCTGCCCACTGTGTGCGAGTGTATTTATGGCCTCGCTGCGTAACTGCGGGGTTGGGGGGATGTTAAGGAAAATCGAACTCTCAGCATTTCTGAAATGCTGGAACAGGTTCGACAGGTCGAGACGCTATCTTTAATGACTCAGAAGAAGGGAAATTGAAGCTCAGGAAACTGAACAAATTATCAACAGTGCGCGATCAGTTCAGATAGAGCATAAGGTTGAAGAAGTGAGCGAAAAAGATAGCGTTATTGATAGCGTCAATGATGTCGCCATAATGCCAGACATTGCCATGCAGCAACAAAGTAAGCTTACTGTACTGGGTAACCAAATTCGTCGAAATAACGTCGTTGATGCTGAGGTTACGGAGTGGTCGAATAAGTCTGGAGATGTCGGCACGGTTATCAAGGAAGTTTCTTGCGATGCGCATAATATAAATGCCAAATCGGTCGAAGAATTGGGAAATACTCGAGAAAGAACTCCGTTATCGGCTTATTTTCAGGACAACCTTGAAAAGAGAACGTGCTCAGCCTGTCTGCAAAGTTAAAATGAACGAGCACTTTCATTTAAAATATCTTCTCACGAGGGACCCTAACAGAAAAAAAAAATAGATGTGGCAAAGCACGAAAAACAACAACAGCAACAACAACAAAAACAAATAAGCAATTCTCTGTAAAGGATAAACTACGCATTTTGGAAGAAAAAAAAAATCTACGCATCTCCACGAAGTGAATCATGATGAGTGGGCGAAGCACTGGGGATCGTTCTTAGCGTAAATCACCGGTGACATTGCCCACTCGTGCATGTAAATGAGTGACAACGCGTGTGCACAGTATATATAATGTGTTTTCGCCGTTGAGCCGCCGCCTAGCGCTCCCTCAAATCCGGAGTAGCAGCTTGTCGGCGTTGTTGTTTCGCCGCTGCTTCCCGAGCTCTCGCCTCCGGGGTGCGTAATTTTGTTTCCCCGAGGGATCGCGCACGCGAGGATGAAGAGGGAGGAGTGCGAGGAGAAAACCGGTCTGTCGGACGGCTGTTTCGCTGCACGGTTGCACCCCCGGTTAACTCACGCCGCGACCACGGTATGTCGCCACCGCAGAAAGCATATGGCCGCCGTCCTTGCGGCGTGAGATGCGTGAGGTGTGTGAGCATGGAGGTGTGTGTGCGAGGGGCGGGCGGAGGGTGCGTGCACAGGCCGACGTAGCACGTTTGTGTTTGTCAGTACGCGTACAACTATCGTGGCTAGCAACTAATGGCTGTGGCACGGTTGTGGACATCACTTGTTTGTTTGGTTGTTTTGACATTAATTGTCAAATCTCATTGCCTGCATTGAGATTTGAACATAGCAACAGGCTTAGGCCCGTATTTTATTTCACTATTCGCATCGTAGGGAGAACTGCGGTAGCAGTTGGAAGCCCATCGCTCTTTGGTATTGCTGTAATATTTAAAGAGCCCCTAAACAACCTCTGAAAATACAAATAACTAACGCGTTATTCTCTCCCAGCGTCTCCCGTCTTTGCGGCACAATTCGTGACGCCAGCTGTTATTTCACGTGACGTCAGGATGTAATAAGCTCTCGATTGGTCGATATACGAGAGATATACGTTGTCAGTTGTCGCCTGCCCTGTTTTTCCATGCAGTCGCACGCCCGTTCTGCCTTGTCTCGCATGCCTATTGTGCGCGATAAACTGATTTCACTTTGTTTTCTGCGTTTGCGACTGCGCAAGGCGACATAACAGCGTTATGTCAAAAAGCGCCAAATTCTGACTGGCTCAAAACTTAGTGCTGACATGCCACGTGCTTTATAAAGAAATAAGCGGTGAGGAGAAGCTAGCGCTCGTAGGAAGGGTAGTGAAGGCGAGAAAAAAACTACTGTCTCGCTTTTGAACTCGGTGGGGTTTAGGCGCCCTTTAAGCTTAGGGTTAAAGGGCAGCATCCTGATGACTTTTACAGTAGAAAAAGTTCGTACTTACTCGCACGCAACCCGCCAGGTTACCACCCTCCTGCGTGGCCCGTCACGCCCGAAAGACAGCCGGCCGATAGCTGACAGTGCGAGTGAAAGATTGCTGCGTACCCGATAAAACGCGTTATCACAGCCATGGAAGTAAAATGTTTACACACTAGAATATTGTGTGTATTCCCAAGATTGCCAAAACACGCAGTTCCGAGAAATGTAAAACAATAGCATTGCGCTGGCCATGACTATAGGAGCGTAGACAAAAGCTGGCTGCACTTTGAGCGCCAATGTTAGGGATAAGTTCGAGTGATCGTGACAACTTAAATATTCGTTGACGAGACTGACGAAGACATTTGCAACTGTAGTGATAATGCTTTTATGTCACAGAGAATGATGACGTTAACGAGGTAAAAGGAACTGCGAAGAACTGCCATGACTACACTAACGAGTCACGTTCTCGAATCTGTTAAAACCTAACAAGCTACGTAGTTCCTCCGCTGCGCTACGCAACGCTAGCAAAGCTTCACCGTGGGTCAAAGGCTGTTGGCTAATCGATGAGTCGATGGGTTGCGCCTCAGCCGACAGTAGGGACGAGACAGGCCTGGTCGGAGCGGGGTGGGTGGCAGAGTCAGTGTGGAACAAACATATCTCGGACAGCCAATACCAGGCCCGGGTCTGGTACGCGCCCGGGTCCAAGCGCAACGGACAGGCACCAGCTGCTGGAGCGCCCAGTGGAAAGGAGCGAGGCCCGTCAACAGGCACAGGTGGGCTTCGGGACCAGGGCCCGACGAGCACTTCGGCCGGCGAGTATTAAATGCGAAGCATTTCTTAGCGAACTTCGGCGACTTTGAGCGTATCTATCTATCTATCTATCTATCTATCTATCTATCTATCTATCTATCTATCTATCTATCTATCTATCTATCTATCTATCTATCTATCTATCTATCTATCTATCTATCTATCTATCTATCTATCTATCTATCTATCTATCTATCTATCTATCTATCTATCTATCTATCTATCTATCTATCTATCTATCTATCTAGCCGCCTACGACTTTGTGCTCTCCTGGCCGTATCGTTTATGGGATTTATACCAAAATTGGTATGGTATAACATGACTGTATGACGAACATGAATGACTGGTCATATAATGAAAATCATGAATAACTTGTCATGAAAAGTATGATTTACACACCATGGCCGTGGTGCTCCTAAGGCCGTTTTCTTTACTTGATATATCCAAAAATTGGTACGATGGGACAATTCTGCATGACCAACATAAATGACAAGTGGTAATATGAAAATGATGACGTCCATATCATGTGCAACGTTATTTACATGCCACGTTCATGATGCGCTGACGGCCGTTTCGCTAGCTTGATATACACCAAATTTGGTATTGCCTGACGTGACTGTATAAGAAACCTAAATGACAAGTGATAATACGAAAATCATGACACGTCATGGCAACAAATCATCACATGTCATGTGCAACATGACTTGCATGCCACGCTCATGACATGCTCGTGACCATTTCGCTAGCTTGATATGCACCAAAATTGGTATTGCGTTACGTGACCGTATGACGAACATAAGTGGCAGGTGGTAACACGAAAATAATGACATTCCTGTTATGTGCAACGCCATTTACTTGCCCCGCTCATGGTGCTATTCCATCCAGTTCGCTAGCTTGATATACATCAAAATGGATGTTGCGCGACGTGACTGTATGACGAGCATAAATGACAGGTCGTAACATGAAAATCATGACATGCATGTTATGTAAAGCAGGACTTGCTCCTTGCTGGCTGCTTCGCATTAAATCGATTCCCGCAATGCGTGGGATCTGCCGGTTTTTTTTCTTTCTCCATATGCATGTTATAACACGAACAAGCGACCACTATTTTTTCATTATTATAGAGCCACAAAAATTGTTTTATATGAAAAATGGGGCAAGATCGCCTGGTAGATCGCAGCTCCAAAAGGCAGAGAAACCTTCAAGTAAAAATCTTCGGACGAGACCGCTTGTAAAGGTAATGAGGACACCCAACGGGTTCTGAACATGGGCACTACATCTCGCTTCGCAAGAATCTGCGCTCGAAGATCGCGTAGCCTTGACTCTGCTTCGGGGAACTCGTGAAACAGAGTATACGCAGCTGCACGCTCACGCTTTGTGGATGCCGTTCAGATGAGTAGAGCCTTTGCGTGACACAGCGTTTACGCAATTTATATTTCGTGACGCGCGCTACGATTCTCTGCTTCTCTGGCGAAATATTAGATCTGTTAACAGCAATCCTCTTCCAACATGACGAGTGCATGGTTTATTTCATTTTTGTTGCACGTTGAATAGTTCTATTTTTTTTTGTTAATGTGACCTTACAACCCTACGTAGAGTTACAAATTTTGCGTGTTGACTGCGTTTTGGTTTCTCTGGCATGTATTTCGTATGATTGTATTCTGTTGGGCCTCCGGCGCACTGAAGCTACAGTTTTGTAGCTTTTGGTCTGTGGTGCTTTCCCCTTTTTTGTATGGGAAAAATTAAGGCAACATTATTATTATTTTTTTTAATTCGATGCATTTCTTTGCATACTGTAAAAACTTTTGCATTTTGATCTACGTATCTAGCTATCTATCTATCTAGCCGACTACGTGTGGGTGCTCTCGGGATCGCCTCCTTAACTTGGGGCATACCAAAATTTGTATGGGAGGGTCAGAGGTATTGACGAATATGTCTGGCTGGTCATGACATGAATAACGTGAAAATCCTGTCGTGTGCGTCGTCAAACCCTTTCCTGCAGACACCTGTGGCACATACCCGTATACCACGGGCCGCGGTATGCGGGTATGCGCCACAAGTGTTTGACAATTTATATCTACGCAAGAACGGCGAGGACAGACATTAGTAATTTAAATGCGAGAGGGTTAAGAAAAACTGACATCGGCAGCGTTGACCCGACGAAAGCAAATAATAAATATCAGGGTCCCAGCAGGATTCGAACCCAAGCAATCTGAGTGGCAATCAAGTATTCTACCACAAAGCCACACATGGTCTCGGAACTGCTTTGGAAAAAGACCCTATGTACGCGTAATGTTGGTGAAACGTCAATTGTGGTTGCAGTGCTGACCATCTAATTTTATAAACGTTACATATGTGCTCCCATGAGGCAGGGGTCATGTCTGGTTAACGTCAATTGTATACTTAAGCGCCATCCACTGTAGTTGGTCCACAAAGCACTATCCAGGGGCTACCATCCTCGCAATCACAAGTGCTACATGTCAGCTTACCGCTTCTGGTGTTGGTAATACCCATGTTTCTGTTGGCATCGCTACGCAACTGTAAACTGCTTATTTAGAACATATGCGGCTGTTCAACATGTCTGTGTGTACAACATTTGCGCATATCTTTAGCGTCATTTCGTAACGTTTCACTCAATAAAAAAAATTACAACTCAGTCACCTTGCCTCCGCATGCTTCGCATAATATAGAGAGATAAAGAGAAGAGGAAGGCAGGGAGGTTAACCAGAAGGTAGTATCCTGGTATGCTACCCTTTGCACTGGGGTTGGGGAATAGGGGGTTGAAAGAGAGAGAGGAAAAAAAACGCAGCCGCACACACAAACACGAGAACGTTCCGCTTAGAGTCGTTCTGATAGGCCAGTAGATCGCAGGAAGCCTAATAGTGCTTGTAAGGCTTTCGTCTGCGATGTTAGGTCTGAACGATGACGTAATAGTCTTTCTTCAGTTAGGGGCTGGTCGTCGATCTTGTTGAAGGCCTGACAAAGAGCTTGTCTCTGTGTGGCATATTCCGGACAGTCACACAGAACATGTCGAATTGTTTCTTCGTCGCCGCAATGTTCACAGGCGGCGGTGTCGGCCATCCCTATACGGAACGCATACGCCTGGGTAAACGCGACGCCGAGCCATAATCTACACAGGATGGTAGCGTCACCTCGGCGAAGCTTTGGTGGAATTCTAAGGCTTAACGTGGAATCGAGGGAGTGCAATCGTGCATGCATGAAATGTGGCTCATTCCAATTTGATGTGGTGCAATGGCGAGCGAGCATGCGGAGCTTCCGAGCAGCGTCTGTCCTCGAAAGAGGTATCGACAGGTCGCGGTCCTCTGTATGGGCTGAACGGCAGCTTGATCGGCCCGTTCATTACCGATGATGCCACAGTGACTAGGTAGCCACTGAAATGCAATGTGGTGTCCCTTCTCGGTTAGATGGTGTAACATCTCTGCAGTCTCAAATGTCAACTGTTCGTGTGGACCGCGGCGTAAAGGCGACAGTAGAGATTGCAGTGCCGCCTTGGAGTCGCAGAAAATCGTCCACCTTTTTCTCATATGGTCATTAATGAAAAGCAGCGCGGCGCGAAGCGCTGTGAGCTCTGCTGCCGTCGAAGTTGTCGGGTGAGCCGTCCTGAACTTGATAGTTGTGGCGATCGTTGGAACCACGACTGCCGCTGTTGAGCTGCTCGGTAGAACGGAGCCGTCGGTGTAGATGTGAGTGGAGTCTTGATATTTCTCGTACAACAGAAATAACGCGAACTGTTCGGCGAGGCGTTCGGAAAACAAGATCTGTCAGCACCAGCTCTTCGCATAATATCGATTCCCATGGTACTTGGGATCTGCCAAATTTTTTTTCAAAGCCGTTTCGAGCACTGGCGTGCTTCTCTGGTAGAGAACTAGACTCTTATGTAGAGTGCCTGGCCTCGACTCCTGCTCGCATCTCATTTTCATGCAAGTTGGATTAAGGTCACATGGGTTTTGGTAGCGCACGCCGCGTTTTCTAAGGCCAGTGTCTCACGAGGCTCTTAAGGCTTTCGCCTTAATAATAAAGTTAAGAAGGTTATGTTGCAAGAAGTTAGGGTTCCTGGGTCTGCAGCGACGAAAAAGCTGGCGGCAATGTACTCGGCTCTGCGAGGACGAGCCTCCGTATTCTCAAACAAGCCTCGACTCGAAGGTTCGTCCTTCACTTGACCGACTCGGAGGCAGTGCCGCTGCTCGACTGAGAATGACGCCGCGCTTATGAAGAATTGCTGTAGATTATAACTTCGTATACCGCTGATACGCAGTAACTCCTCCTGCCTACACACTAAGGAAGGAAGGAAAACAAGAGAGAGGAAAGCCAGGGATGTTAACCAGTTTGGCATAACCGGTATGCTACCCTGCACAGGGGGAAGGGATGGGGGAGATTGAAAGAAGAGTAAAGAAAAAGAGAAAGAGGAGGAGCACACACGCACACACATAACGTCACAGCGCAGAGCGGCAGTCTTGTGTAGTGTACGGCATCATTAGAGTCTACAGCCGCTCATGCAAGTCTGTTGTCCTTAGGAATTTCAGTAATGCCTTCGTTGATTGAATTCTTGATGGCTGGAGAACAGTTTCTAGCGTCATCGTTCTGTTGTCGAGACGAGCGAGGGCGTTCCCCTATAGAGACGGTGCTTCAATCGACTTTCTCAAGTCAATGGGGAAGAGTTGAGTAAAGGGACGTTCTACAATGTGGGGCTCAGAGTGTGGTATGTGAAACTCCAGGGTTGAAGGCGCAGAAAAGTCCGTAGGTATGGTGACTAGTTCCGATGAAATAGAACAGCTTCAATAAAGGTGTTAATAATATGTGGGGTTTTACATCCCAAAACCACGATATGTTTATGAGGGACGCCGTAGTGGAGGACTCCGGAAATTTTGACCATCTGGTGTTATTTAACGTGCACTGACATCGCACAGTTAACGGGCCTCAACCATTTCGCCTCCGTCGAAATGCGACCGCCGCGGCCGGGATCGAACCCGCGACCTTCGAGTCAGCAGTCGAGCACCCTAGCCGCTGATCCACTGAGGCGGACTCAATAAAGGTGTTTCGGAATGTAAGAAAATTTTATTGTAAATTAAATCTAGTGCAATTTATACTTAAAACAACAATACTTCTGTTCGGGGTATTAGCTAGCTGAAATTAAAACAAGCGTTCCAATGTGTTCCACTGTGGTCAGAATTATTTTCTCTGACAGAAAACAATTGAGAAAAATAAAACATGGCCGATCACTCCGTCATAAGATTCCGTACAACCCGAAAGTGAAAAATGCCTTCAAAGAAGCAGTGCTTATTGTGTAGTGATTGTGAGAGTGTACAATGTATATTTGTTTTCACGCGGATGCACCCCCCGTTGACGCCTAGTGGCACATCTCCATCGCGACGACTAACACCCATGATCATGATTTAACCGTTCTGGTAGCTGAAGTTTTTAACATATGACTGGACCACGGTGGACTGGACACAGCGTATCGTGAATCCCTCGCAAAGAGGACATAAACAAGCACATAATGAACACTGGTACTCGATATGCTCTGCTTCAAAGCTTTGTCAATTAAGAAGAGAAACGGGGTGGTGTGCGCTCCCGACTAGTAGGGTAACCTGCGCCTGTGCTCATGCATACACTACCACACTGCGCTTCAACAACGCGGGACGCAGAGGTTCGTAGCTTGAGCCGCGAACGCGCGCTGGCGTTCCATGCATTCCATATCCCGCTGACCTCTGTCTCGCTCCACTAAAGGCACGACGTTCGCCCATCGACATCGTTGCCTTTTTGCAGCGATTACTGCAGCAGTTTTATTGGTCGGTGCTCTCACTTGAAGTAGTGGGCGGCGAAGCGCCGTTCGTGCGCGGGAAAGTTGCACTATATACTCCGACAACAAGCCGTCAAAAGGCTAACGCGAAGCGAAAGGCAAAGAACATAACTGCGTCTAGGGTGACTCCCCGATGCTAGCATGGTCAGTGCTTTTTAGGAGCGAAGCTCCTTAGGCCGGCACCCGTTCGCCGTTGAAGCTCCCTGGCACGGTGCCAGCTGTGGCGTCTCCCCCTCACGCGGGAGGATAAATGAGCTTTATGAGCGCTGGGACGCGGATGGCGTCTGCACGATGCGTGGAAGCGCGAGAATACGAACGCATGCGAGAAGGAGGCAGATTAGTCTCCCTCTTTCTTCGTCTCTGCGCTCTCCCCTTAAACTGGCGAACGCGCGTTGCGGCACCCAGCGCAGCAGACGCTCTCCGCGCGCAAACAAGGCGTGAGGCGCAAAAAAAAACACTTCGCGTTTTAATGTAGCCAGCGTTCTCCCTGTGCCACACGCACGCTCTGCTGCCATGAACGACTACAGTTTCCTCCGTGCTACCATCTCTTCTTCCCTTTGACAGTAGACCCATTGCGGGTTCGACAGTTTTGGTGAGTACTGGAAATACGACCTACCCGATGTGGACACCTTCAGCGAAAGCGACTTTCCCAAGATCATTGGCATCAACCGAGACACCGAACTCACAATCTGCCTTGCATCCTTCGAATGGTTAAAGAGTTTCAAAACGTACATAGTCATTTGCTTCCCATTTCTAAGGAGCTTCGCTCATCGGTTGTATTCGTACTCGGAACAACTGCTAATTTTCGCTACTGAGATTGCTACAGTGCTTTTTGGCCTATGAGATTGCGCGCCGGCGCGCAATCTTGGACGACATGCTTTAACTGCGTCGTCAACGAATCGTTCTTTATCGGCTCTAGTAAGTGTCATGCCGCATTGCTTCTCTTCCCCGCTCGCAGACGGTGGCACGTCCCCGCTCCGCCAACAGAGAGCACCGTGTGAGAGAAGATGCGAGAGAGATGTAAAGCGTGTTTGTACACTGTCTTGCATCTGCTCCCATATCTTTGTCGGTAGAGCGCCGGGCGCCTATCATCGCGGGCCCAGGGGTCGGAGGTTTGAAGACTAGTCGTATTTCATAGTGAGTCTAGGTGCGCGGAATGTTCATCAAAGTTGATTGCTGAAGCCCAACCAATATTCCAATTGCTGTTGTAATGCCTCGGTGTAAATCACATGCATATATGTGCCTTCGTTCATTTGATACAACCTCAGCAGGTTTGATACAACCTCAGCAGTCTTCGTCAAGGTTGTGTGAACAAAGAAACAAGCCGTTACACAATTCCCTTCTTTCGTTCCTTTATTTCATGCCGTTTGCCTTGAAATCTTTAGTACACGTATATCGGTGAAAAAAAGTCACGTTCTCGCAGATTTTATAAGCAGAGATCGATTATATTCCAATCAGAAAAACAAGCCTAATAAAAATTGCATGCGGCAGCTGCTTGCACCAGCGCCATCTCTCAGGGAAGTGGCTGAGAGTGTCCGTCGATGTTACGCTCTCATCATTCAGTAGACGACATCGCGGGCGTAAGCGAAGGCAAGCTGCTTGTCCCACAGGAAGATGCCAGTCTTGAAGATGGTGTACACACGACGCAGGAAGTTCTGGCCGAGCAGCCAGGTGGAGGCATTGGGCAGCTGGTGGTCCTCATCGACGACGAAACCACTGTAGCAGGTGGAGTTCAGCTGCAAGCACGTAATTAAAACCACGTTTAGACATTTATCAGTGCCCGAACGGTACATGGCGCGCAGTAGCACTGCAGATCGTGTCTAAGGGTTTGCGAATATTTGAAAATTTTGAATAACTTATCCAATAGCGTTCTGCTCATTTCGGTACTCGTGTCGAATAGTATATGTTAAGAATACTGAATATTTTCCCTATAATATGCACCGATGAAAAACCCTCTATGTAATGTCGCGTTCGAACAGAGAGGGATAATGTTTCTGGTTTTTAACAATCGAACAACTAAGACGCATGCAGTCCCAAGTTTTTACAGGACTATCTCCGCTGTATGGATTACAGGATTAAGTCGTTTTTTATTAAAACGCAAATTTCGGCAAAGCGGCAGGGTTTTCAATCCGCTATCTTCTTCATGACATCCATGATGATGCTGACCGATGAATATTGTTTAATATTTAGATATAAATTTTATTTAAAAGCTGTTGATAAAGTTCCTCCGTCAATAGTATCAACACTCCGGTGTTTAGACCTGCAGTTGATACATATTTTTAAAGACTGTAGTTGCTGCTGTATACGAGCTTGTCTCAGTTTGCAAAAATTGTGGGGTTCTTTTGTCGGCTCTAAATAATCGTGAAATTCCTGTGTTAAAGCTAGTGAATATTGATTTCAAAAAAAAAACTTTTTGGAATCGTTGGGCTGTTTCTAAAATGGTTACATTATCATTCCAGGGCTGGTTTAAAAACATTTGCCTAGCTATTTCAAAACTATCTGAATAGAGCTCTACTCGTATTCGTATTCGATTCGGTGTCATCGCCACTCAATTAGATTCGATTCGGTTCTTAAGTTCACTGTTCACCCACACCTACTCGCGTCTTTTGAAGGTCAGTGAACAAGACAAAAGGACAAGAACATGAAAGCGCCTGTACGCATTTTTGTACTTCGGTTAAGTTCGAGATCGAAGAGCTTGCGAACACGTGGATTCACAAAAATGTCTCACGCTAGGTTTGTCCATAAAAGTAATGTTAGTGCTGGCCATATCCTTAGTGAACCTTGCTTTTCGATGTGAACGAGAACTAGCGAAATGAAACCTTGTTGAATTCGACCCTTGGTTATGAATAATCAAATCCAGATTTTATAGTGCGTGCAGTTTGCAAATACTAGACTGCTGTATTATTATCATCGTTCCTTGTTTGCTGCTTGCTTGCTACCATTACTCTGAGTTCCAACCAATCATCGCTATACAGCAGCAGCAACAAGCCGAGGCCGTCAAAAACACAGGAAATCGTACGTTTCATTCACGGAATGAAACTCATAAGAAATATACGCGGAATTAGAGGTCCAAGTATTGTAATAAAACTAGATGCGCTCGTTATGGTGATATTTGTTATCGGCGGGTGTAAAAGGGGATGTGCACAGCTATCAACAGTATATTAGTGTTTCGAATTAATTACGACACAAGAAGTAGTAATGCATTAGATCATTTAATATACGTTAACGCATTTTAAAGAACTCGTAGAATTTTCCGATACACCGAGATGCATTAGCGAATCAGCCACATTGGAGAAAACACAATTAGACGCGAGTTTATCTGTCAGCACGTTAGAACGATGCTGGCGAAACATTTCGACGAAAGGGTGTTTTATTTTCTTTTTCACGTAGTTATTGATGTGTGTCTATTTGTTTTAACAATGATGGCGCAAAGCTCAATGCACACAACATTGACTCTAAAATGAACTTTGATTTCTATCACCAATGCCAGCGCGTACCTCGCTCATGTGTGGTCGTCTTTATAAAGTTCTGACTGGCATGCACTCTTTGAATCGGCGCTACAGGTATGTTAAGGACTCACCTCGACAATGTAATCCTGGGGGCGAAGGTCAAAGGTCTTGCCGGAAATCTTGATACTGACGATGGGCAGCGCCGTGATGTTGGAGCACTCAACGACGTACTGTGGCACAGGAAGCGCAGTGGAAGAGGTAATTATAATCGCGCAAACAGCAATGTGGCAATTAGCGATAACTTGGAAACACCTACCAGATGGCGGTGTTTAAGAAAGCTCATTCTAACAGTTAAAAAGTATAAACAAATGTGCGATTATGATGCTGTATTTTCCACACGTATTTACCTTATCGGTATCGCCCCATCGGTAGATTCACAGGGTCCACCATCATGGATCACGGATTCTAGCAATATTTTTGATGATGCCGCTGTGGTTGCCAGCCAATACCCTTTAGTCTCTCGGAAGTTTTCGTTAAGCAGTGGTAAAGATGTTGATAACGACAACAGATGACTCGCTTTGAGTTTTCTGCTTCTTTGTTTCAGTATAGCTAACAACTCATCATTCATAGTTTTTTAGCTTACTTAACCTTACATTACTTTCCACATCTAGGGTGAAAAAATTCTAATGCGGCGAAAAAAACGGAAAGTTCTGGCCCTGTATTCAGAAAATTTTTCGTGTGCTAGGATTGTCCATAGGAGCAGCTTTCAGGAAAGAATGCTGCTATTATTAGTGAAATGGGCGTTTACGAATGAATCGTTCACGACCGAAAATCCTTGTAAATTCACGCTCAGATTTTCTGAAATGTTTGTAACGACGTGAGATGTAAATACAGTGTGCCTCGCTGTAAAAATCAGCGATGTTTTATTAAACAAAATTATGCTCCGGCGAGCTAATCTGCAGGTACGCACAAATAGTGACAGAGGTAGTCGAACATGCCTGCCTTCAGTAAACGTTCAGGATTTTCACTAAACTTCAATATAGGGTCTCGAGCCCTATATTGAACCAGGACAATATATCTGCTATATTTTTCGCTAGAAGCTCACTGAATATGTTTGCGACACGAAAAGGCAATCGTGTCTATTGTACACAAATTAGACAAAATAAGTGGAATGATTGTGGCCCTCTCGGTAACATATAAAGATTAATCAAGGTATGTGAAATCACTGACTGCACTTCACATGCAGCACTTCGAAGAACCTCGTGCGTACGTAAAAGACAAATGTGGTGCAATCAAAGTCATGGCGGCGCCAAATCGAACTGCTTGATCTTTAAAGCTATGGCTGCTCTACATCAACAAGAAACAAAGAAGTCGTACAAGTTGTTTTTCTGTCATCGAGGACATAGAAATTAAATAAGTGTAAAGAAACACTATGTCACATAAACTAATACTGGCGATATAGCGCTCAATCGCTAACTCATTGGCCATGTTACCAAACATCGAGATATCTCGGCAAATAATTAAAAGCGCTTTCATAGACAATATGCTAAACTTTCTGCGTTTTGCAGAATATTTTGGCCTATCGCGGTATACTTTCAAGGCCTCTATTTGCGTTTTCAATATCGCAGGGTTACGCGTTTGCCTGCACAGTACTCTCACCTCCTCGCCAGAGGTCTTGGTGGCGTTGAGGGCCTTGTTGATGGACTCAATATCCGACTGGGGACCGTAGATGTAGGGAAGAGTAGAGACGGGCTTGGCGTAGACGTATTCGGTCTGCAGCCAGCGAAGGCCAACCTTGACACTGCGTTAAAAAGTAGAGAGTACTCGGCCATTAGTAATCATCACGAATAGTTGTCAGCACAGAGATTGACAGTGTCCCTGGTTAGCGCTCACGCCAGTCTCATGATCGCTGCCCACACTCGGCGCTTGAAATCTAACTGGTTGATGCTTGCCAGAAGCCTTCGCTGCTCCAGCCTTGATACATAACCAGCAGGGGCAGTTTGCGAACGAAAGATATTAAGGTAGGGTCAAAAAAAAAAAAAAACCTTCGTACATGTACCGTTTTTGTACGTCTGGTGGTCGCCATTCGTCGTATTTATGCACTCTAGTGGACGTTGTAGCCAACGTTTGCCTCTGTGTCCGGTGGTCACGTAGGTATGCGGGCGGTCCTAGCGCCATGGCGGCAGCACAACCTACCTAGGAAGTGCCCCAGTTTTTGTCCACACTATAGCTTTAGGGGCGAAGCACCTGATGACCGAGCCTTGCCGGTGTGCGGCGGCGTGCACGGTGATAGCCCTGGTGCGAAAACATCAGCCCGGCTCGAGCTAAATCACATTGACGATGATATGTACAGATGAGGAAGACTCTCTTTCTGTCATGGATCAGAACGAACGTAAAGCGCGGCATGCGGCGGCTCAACGACAACGTCGACAATCGGACCCGGAGTTGAGAGCGCCGGGAAGCGAAAGCAAAACGGCAACAGTACAAGAACAACCCCTTCGTACTAGTTGGTGACTTTAACGTTCACACCACGGACAACGACTGGCTTGTGCAGTATATAACGTCTCGACATGCTCTACGATGCACTTCGTATGACTGTAAACAACCAACAACCACCGAGGGGACGTGCATAGACCTTGTCTTTGCCAAATTCAGGTTAGATCCGCTCGAAGAACCATTGGCTCTACATTTCACCGACCATAAAGCGGTGATAATGTAAGGAAAACGGAATCCAGAACTCAATACGGCATACTACTTATGACCAATAAAACACCTTGTATATACTGAGCACACGTGTTGCAACTCATTTCCATGAGCGAGTGGGCAGAATGTCATGGGGGGATTCACGGTTATCATACAATCCCCGTGCTTCGCCCGCTCATCATCATTCACTTCGTGGATATGCATGGATTTTTTTTAATATTTTAGGGCTCGCTCTCCTCAGGCTCTATACAGCCTTTTGGCCCGCATCTCGGGGATCCTGCCATTACTCGTTAATACAAACCAGGCTACTCCCTGCTCTCGAAAAGTGAAAGCATATATTTCTCGCATCCGATGAACCAAACTCCGAACAAACTTTTCGCATCCCAGTTATAGTTACATGCACCAACATAACCTATATGCTTTTGAACACACTGGGACGTTGGAGTTCCCTCATTCAGGGGCTCATTTATGGTTGGGGATCCACAGATTATGTTAATGTTTTATGTACCTTCTCATCGCAACACAAAGGCTGCTTCAAGAATGCAAAGTATGAGCGACGAAAGATCAGTGCGCATGAATCTCAGGTAGGAGGTTGTAGGTCCAGTTAGGAAAGCACCTAAAAGAAGCCAGGTTCATGGAAGACTAGCGAAGTTAACACAACCGCCATTTTAAGTGCGGAGCCCTTTAGGGGCCCGGGCTGTCGTATGCTGTCGTCGCCTCTTGTCGCTTGGCGTAACGCAGGCAAAACCTACGTATGGCATAGCAACCTGTAGCATATTTTGAGCGCCCGCTCGCGCCACGGAGAAGTCTTCTACCTCTTGTTTTTCTAGCGTCTTGATGATGATATTAATTGCGGAGCACTTTAGGGGCGCGGGCTGTGCTGTGCTGTCGCATGCTGTCGTCGCTTGGCGTAACGCAGGCAAAACCACGTATAAAAACAGAAAAAAAGAGGATGCAAGCGAGAAACAGAAAGAGAAAGAAAGAAAGGGAAAATAGCAAGAAAAATAGAAATAAAGTCAGAAAAAATATAGAACGAAAAGCTAAAAAAAGGGAAAAAGAAAGAAATAGAGCAGGAAAGAAAGAGATAACCTGAAGAGAAAGCTGGCCAGCTCCGCACTCCCTTCAGGCTTGGCACCACTAATGCGAAGCTGCCTTAATTTTTTTTGCAACTCACCCTTGCAGGCGGATCAGCCATTCGTCGGTGGCGCTCTGGGCGTAGGTGAGCTCTCCCTCGTAGTGAGACTTCTCAATGCCGCCCAGAACGAGCTCGCCGTCGGTACCGTTCACGGTCGGGTGGAAGTAGAAGGCGAACACGGGCACCGGGAGAAGTCCGTTAATGAACATGTTGTCGAAGATCGACCAGTGCTGGGACAGGTAGCGCGACTCGATGCTCAGACCGATGGCACCGTCGAAGTACACGCCGTTGTAGATCTGCACAACGTCAAAGAAATTGTTATTAAGACCAATCCTTTCGTTCACAAACCCCAAATAAAAACAAGCTACACTGAATCGTCTGCTGTTCTTTCGCCGGAAGCTTGCTTGCTTGTGGTGACAGTGTCTAACGCCAAGTCTATGGGATGAAAAGCTACGCAATCATCAGTTGTAACATTGCTACTCTTCAAGATGCAGACTCCTAGAAAAAGTCGTGTGGTCTGAAACTGCGCCTATTTAACATCCGATGGAATTAACGTAAAAGACCTCGCGCTGTGGAGAAGCTTGGTTATATTATTTTCCGTTGTAGCAGATAGGTGAGCGTAAGCCTTTACCCTTACCTGCGGAGTGGTTGAAAGTTTTAAGTTAATGGTATATAATGCGACGCTAAACACCATTATCTGATTGTTATGGTGATAATCAGCACACCTTGGGGTCAATGACGGTAGCCTCCACAAAGAGCTGGTTGGTGACGTTGATGCCAGCAACGGTGATGGTCTCGTAGGCGGCCGTTCCGGTGATTGCGCCACCACCGATGTAGGGGGCGGTCACCCAGATGCCGTAAGGTCCGTACGTCGAGGACTGGCGGTTGTCGTACAGGGGGGCGGTCCTCTGCGAAGCACGGCCAGAAACGGCACACATATGTGAATGCGATTTGAAACAATGATCTTAGGATGTTGTTATTTACCCATGTGCTACAACATATAGTTTGCGCGCCCATATTGTGTTAGTTACATAAATTCGAACGGAGAGTGAGGTTCGCTTCTTCAAGCGTATGATAGATAATCACAGCAAACAGACGCTAAGTGAATAGAGCAGTTTGCACCATACGCGAGTCAAGGAAATTTTGGTTGTTGCAAAAATAAGCTATTATTTATGAGATCACTGGAATATATTGCGAGTGTTGTGGGTTCCATGCGCAAATCTATGTTCCTTACACTTACTACGCTTAATTAAACAAATTACGCCCGCTACCCTTTTCTGGGTTTCATGTGGTTGTGTCTAACTAAAACAGGCACTTCAAACAATTACGCTTTTGTCGATCAAGGACTGGTGACTATAGACTGTTTTAAGAACTATAGTGCTCTCAAAGTGAAACGCGAAAATTTAGGGCTAAATGATGCACTTACTTTCGTTTGCACCGTCTTCCGTTTGTACTATATGGTCGTAATTTCGTCGGAACACTTACATCAGAGTCAAAATTAAATTTAACGGCCAGATTCGTAGCGATATTATATGGATACCTTAAAGAATCGCTCATAGCAGTCCTTGGATTAGAAAAAAATTATGTTGCGTTTTAATAGGTTATGTCTGTAAATGCTAGAACGACGTATCAGGATGTGGTAGTATCGCCTAAGCTAAAGTCTGGCGGTAATCACGTTGACATTAAACATATCACTTCTTTATGCTCACAAAAGTTGCGTGTAAAACGGTCATGTTACCCGAAAGCGGGCACCCGTACTGGTTGTTATTTGCATAGTAGGTACGAGTGTTTCCCATTGAATGTCTCCCGTGCTTAATATACATTGTATGCTTGTACTTACGGCACTGATCCACGCTGCAGCCAACCGAGGGCACCCAGGTGAGGTTAGAGGCAGTGTCGAAGATGACCCTGAAGCTTTGGGGAGGAGTTCCGATGGTGATGTTACCGAAGTATTGCAGCTGCAAGAGGAAGAAAATAAACGTGGGTTTGTTAATCAACACTGGGGTTTAGTCATGCTGCTACTACCAAATGCGAAAGAAAATGTGTAGGGTGAAGCTAAAGGGAAACACCGGGATCTGTTTAACCCAAGTTTTCTCGCTCAAAAAGATTATTTTTAATACATTCCTAACCTCTGCGATCTTTGATTCATGAGTGGACACCTTCCGACACAATGTATCCAGGTACGTCAGTGTGATGTCACTAATTTGAAAGTATTCCATGTCCGACAGCATTTATCTGGGCCGCGTTCGTTCGGGCATGTACAGACATAACCTATTAAAACTCAACATAATTTTTTCTAATCCAAGGACTGCTATGAGCGATTCTTTAAGGTATCCATATAATATCGCTACGAATCTGGCCGTTAAATTTAATTTTGACCCTTTAGAGTGGCCGGGTGTAGGGCTTCAATAATATTATAACATCCTGCCTAACTTCTTTTTTATACCTGCGTGGACCTGATACATGTAAATGAAGATCAGTTTTGACAACTTTTTCTGCATTTTCGGCGATGTTGATTCAACAGATGTTCTTGTAAATTGCAGTGATAACTTTGTGGCTCCCTTTCAACACAACGCAATACATTCTTTGCGATAAATAGTACATTGGCCCCAGCATATATCGCGAAATTAATTACATCACCACGGTCTCGTTTGAGAGCGTAAATTGGGTGTCGCCAGCCGTATTTCATTTTAAAACCTTTTTTTTCGTTTTACAATGATAATCTCGGAGAATAAAGTGGTGGTTTTTGTATGGTTGAGTGGGTATGTAATGATAACAAATAAGTTATTTGCCTGCGATATTTCGCATTACTAAAGAGGATTGATGATAAGTGCACTTTGCGCGTGGAAGTTCGAATGTCATGTTCAATGTTCGATCATTAATGCTTCAGTGCTGCAGTTGTTTTCTTTCTTCTTTAATGAGTGATAATCAAGGGACGGAGATCATGGAAAGCTCTTCAATATATACAGAGAACATACAAAAGTTTAGGGAGGACTCCGTTCACCGAAGTGTGCGTGGGTTGGAATGATGTTTTTTCTACATTAGTACGATATTTCCAGTTTCGGTCAAATATGTCTCGCCACAAATTCTTGGCATGTTTTAATGTGGGCAGTTGCTTGCTGAACAACAGTATCTTTATATTTTGAAAACAATGCGGATTACGTGTTATCGTGTCATATCAATACAACCACCTGTTAGGTCTGAATGTTTAGCATGTATTTACATTGTGTGAAATTTGAAATGACCTGAAACTAACGTCTTATCAGAAAATGAAACTGTCCAGTTGATGAAAGCCCTGCTTTCTTTGTGTGCCAGAATATGTTCTTTCTGAACGAGAATGTAAAACGTTCTATGGGCATCAGCAACGCTTCCCAAGCCCTCGTGTACACATGGGCACCACGACGTTTCACAACTTCCATCGCACGGCATTGAATTACTTGTATGTATATCAAGCCAAGCGAATGCTATAAAGAGGAATTAAATTAAGCACACATGGTAAATAAATGCCGCAAATAGTCTTTCTCACCTGAGTGTAGTTCAGCGGCGCAATATGGCCCACCTCTTCGGAACGGGTGTGGTACACGTTCGACATGGTGATCTTCTCCTTCCTCAGCGGAATGCTGCAAGCAAGGCCGCATGTAGTGTCATCAAAAAGCACGTGTCTCAAGACTGTTTCATTCTAAGGCACAGAAGTTCTCCGCCTAATGTCCATTTTCACAGCTAGTGTACTAACTTCCCCAACTCTGTTTCATCACTTGAGTTTACGGCCATTGTAACGAGAATAAGTCACACACATTGGGCCTGAAACGTATTGCTAAGTAACAGTTTCAAAATTTTAGACGCAAATTGCTGTAAACTAGAAAAGGTGATATTCTGGAAGAATCTGTGATGTTCCTAATTTTTTGTTTTACTATGAAAATGGCCTCGAACATCACTGTTTTGTAACTACTTTGCCTGTTTAACTTACTTTATCATGGGTATTGGGACAACCAAATATCCCCCCACCAAACTGGATGCTTCTATACTATCTGAAGACTGAAAAGTAACAACCCTTAACCGCAACAAGCAGACGTTTGCAATTATAATTTAAAATTCAGAATGACTCCTTAAATATGATGTTCCTTGGAATTTTTTTTTACCAAACACTTGACGCGGAGAAAAATCTTGTACTACAGTGCACAAGAATTGCGACATGCAGAAGAACTAACCCATGCGAAAAGCTCTCATAACTGAGCAACCTTATGTAATAAACTTGGTGGAAATGTAACAAGGCATCAAAAAGTAATTATTCGCTCCGCAGGTTTTGAGGCTGCCGCGCAATTATTTACTTTCCAGCGAATGCGTCGTGCCATTCTCGTCTTTTATAGAACAGTTAGATCTTTGAGATGCGGGTCAGAATTCTCTAATGACAGAAAGACCTTACGCTAAAAATTTTCGCAAGAGAATGTCGCAATGCATGACGTATCATTAGCGAAGCCATATTTTCAATTGGAAAACGTAATCACGAATAAAAACGTTGTGAGAATTCGGCCCCAGATGTATTATTTCTCTTTGTACGTGCACATGCAACGCAAATGAATCCTCTAAAGACAATAATGTCCACTAGAGTTAGCTATACTTCCTCTCAGTCTGCGATTGTAATGGAATCCAGAGAAACATCAGTCATACCTGATCTTAGCGGCGGCCACGCCGGCCAGCGCGATCAGCGCTATGCACACGATCCTCATGTTGGCGTCTGGAAACCCGTTGGCCAAAAAAACCTTGGTGTGTCTCGGTGGACTGCGTGGGAGCGTGGAACGTACTCCTCTGTCTGGACATGGGCTTTTAAAGGGTGGCACCACGCGTACGTGGCGTGCTATCGCCGCAGAGCTGACGTCGCCGCGATCTGAGGCGTTGTCAAGCCGTGCGTCCTCATGAAAACAACCGAAAGCGAAGACAGCGGTATAGCACCTTGTGACGTGTACGTACGCCGAGCTGGCCGATCGCGCCAGTGCTGACTTGCGCACACCTCTTGAACAGCTGCTCGAGTGGGGGATGGTTCTACGTTCCGTTTTGCAGTTTGAGAAGAAACGATTGGCCAGCAAAGAACCTGGTTCCACAGAGGCAAGACCTAGGCAAGAGACAGGCGGTGTCCAACAGGCTCACCTCAACGCCTTGAAAGCGGATGTTCCTTCCTGTCACAAATACTGGTACAATGACCTTCTCCAGCGACAAAGATTTGGAGTTCCATGAAGAAGGCAGGAAGGGGAAGATGGAAGCTTGCGATGAAAAATTCGTAAACAGGGTGTCAGTGCTGGGGATCTGGGGCGTACCATCAGCTCAGTTGCACCACCCGCAATATATGTATGTCGGAATTGGAAGATAAAATTCTGTGGGGTGCTTTTTGTCGATATTGGTCTCTCCCAGTGACATGGCTACACGCGGTAGAAGATTTAATTTAAGCAGTATTTGTTGCAATATTTATTGCAGCATGACATGATATCTGTGACAGCGGGAGGACTAGCGTTGTTTGCTGCAGGCGGAGACCGCATTGCAGAGGTTACAGGTAATTGCTTGAGCGGGCAACCATGGGATGTTGTGTAAGGTGTCCAAAATTCTCACTCTTGAATTTCATGTGTTCACCTTCAAATAGTTCGGCATGCATTGCCAATAATGGGCGGCATAAATGCATGGCGTCATTGTTGCTGTCATGCTTCTGAGAGCTATCGCAGGCAAATAGCAATGAAGTACAGCCTCAGCTTCATGAACACATTGAATGTTTGATTGTTAACGGAATAAAAATATAAAATATTAGTGCATTTCCATGCCTTTCCCATATCTCAATATAGGTCATGCCCGCAGGGGATCTGACGTATGTTTTGAAAAAAAATATAACGTCAATAGCGATCTGCATAATGACTAAATTCTGAAATAGAGTTTTTGTTCAACGGTTATCCTTCAACACATAGTGACCGCATCGGGTGCATCAGAGGAAAAAATGAGTCAAACTTGCCTCTGTAGCTATCACGAACGAAGCGGTGCTAATCACAATATGCGAGACAATAACGCGAACAACGCTTAGCAAAGTCACAAAAATTTATTCTTGGTGAGGCAGCGGGCCAATAGCGAAATGTTCGCGGGCCCCCCTGCGGCCGCAGGCAGTGCGTTTGAGACCACTGTGCTAGACCCGGCCGCAGCTTCAGGTCACTGTACGCAGCGATCCGTATAAGCAGACAAAGTAGAACATGACGCTTCGGAAGTTCAGGAAATTCCATAATTAATTAATAGTTTGTTCATCGACAAGTGAGAAAGCCTTTTCCGAACACACGAATATTTTAATATTCTACGAAAACACGTTGAAAAACAACGTGCGATGTCTTTTCTTTCCTCACGGAAGAGGTGTCGTACGAGGACTTTTGTGATAGCGTTATCTATAAGCCGTCGCGCTTACGCCGTCAACCAAGCGGATCGACAGTTTTTCTTGGGAACGGCGTCAAGAACCTGGCTGTAAGGATAGCCGCGTTTACGGGAGCAGTTTCTGAGCAAATGATACCTTCTTGAGTTCTTCTGTTTTTCTACGGTGTCTCCACTCTCTTTGTTCATGTCATGTGAATACAACGCTGTCGACGCATTTAAGGCTTTCCAGCAACATTTTAAATAAGATCATTAGCCCCAAACCCTCGGGAGTTGTGAACATCGCACCGTTGTTCAGTATGCAACGACAATTGATTCTGGGTTTCTAGAATCTCTTAAAGCCAAATTACTGTGCACTGCCCTATAGTGCATCGACGTTGTCCTCGCTTATTCTGAGGTGCTGCGAACTTACTCCGAAAGTTGTGTATATGGTAAAATGGTGCTTTATGAGCTTTATCCAAGTCATAATATAATTAATTAGATATCAGCATATTCATAAGCAATACAAAATCACTATTTTCTCAAATATATTCACGGCTGAAAGCGCATGCAGAAATATAGCATGGACTTCATGTATCCCGAGAAAAATCTACGCAGCTGTACTCAACACATGAAAGGTGTACAAAGCGCGGTGCAGTGATTCGCCTATGCTTCGGCGACACTGTCCTTCTAAACATGCAGCCTGCTGGGCGTCCATGCGAGAAGAGGAAACTTTCATTTTTGATGGAGTGGCGCCGTCTCTTCTATCCCTTCCCATTCTCATCTGCCTCAGAGCACTTCTGTCCAGCCTGACTTCCATTTTCCGCCCCTTGCTATACAAGGGACGGCTATGCTATGCTTTGCCCTCCCCCCTTTCTTTTCTTACTCATCCCCTTCACGTTCTTTTCCCTGCCCTCTTGCTATGCTACACTATAGATGGGTAGCTGCACATCTATAGTGTAGGCGCTACGCAGGCAAAACTATGCTATATAGTTTTGCCAGCGTGGCGCCATACATGACTATGCCTGTTTTATCCTTTCCCCTCCTCCTTCCCCTCTTCCTTCTCCTAAGATCACTCCTCACAGTCGCTTCTCTTTCCCGCCTCCTTGTATACTATATTATGTATGGCTATTTTATTCATTCATTAATTAAGACGACAATAGTGTTGAATCAACCAAAGGACCAAGTAGGATTTCGTACAGGCTACTCAACAATAGACCATATTCATACTATCAATCAGGTGATAGAGAAATGCGCGGAATACAACCAACCCCTATATATAGCCTTCATGTGTTAGAAGGTCTTTGATTCGGCCGAGATATTAGCAGTCATGTAAGCAATGCGGAGTCGGGGTGTCGACTAAGCATATGTAAACATACGGGAAGAAATACACAGTGAATCCACAGCCACCATAATCATCCGTAATGAAAGCGACATAATCGCAATAAAGAAGGGTGTAAGGCAGGAAGACACGATCTCCCCAATGCTATTCCCCGCGTGTTTACATGAGGTTTTCAGGGGCCTAGATTGGGAAGAGTTAAGGATAAGAGTTAATGGAGAGTAGCTTAGTAACCTGCCATTCGCTGATGACATTCCAATGATGAGTAATTCAGGGGACGAGTTACAACTCATGATTACTGCAATTGGACAAGGAAAGCAGGAAGAGTAGGTCTGAAAATTGATGTGCCTAAAACTAAAATAATGTGCAACAGTCTCGGGAGAGAATAGAGCTTTGCGATAGGTAGCGAGACACTGGAAGTTGTAAAGGAATACGTCTACTTAGGACAGGTAGCAACCGCGGCAGTCCAGCCATGACAGTGAAATAACTAGAAGAATAAGGATGGGATGGACCACATTCGTAAACCATTCTCATATCATGAATGGCAGTTTGCCACTATCCTTCAAGAGGAAGGTATATAACAGCTGCATCTTACAGGTACTTACCTACGGAGCAGAAACCTGGAGGTTTCCAAAGAGGGTTCAACCTTAAACTGAGGGCGACGCAGCGAGCAATGGAAAAGGAAAATGAAAGGTGGAACCTTAAAAGACAGGGAAAGAGAGCAGAGAGGGTCAGGGAACAAATGGATGTTAAGGATATCATAACTGAAATCATGAAGAAATTGGACATAGGCCGGGCACCTAGCGCGTAGGCAGGAAAACCGCTGGTCCATTCTGGGTAACTGACTGAATTCCAAGAGAAGGAAAACGCGCGAGGGGGGAGACAGAAAGTTAGGTGGGCCGATGAGATTAATAAGTTTGGCGGGTACAACGGGGCAGCAGCAAGCATAACACCGGGGTCGATTGACGGAACATAGAAGAGGCCTTTGCTAGTACACTCTACCTTTGCCCTGCAGTGGGCGTTGTGAGGCTGATGATGATGAGCAAGATGGCGCCACAACATTAGCGCTTGTAGGCATTCAGCGCGAAACGCCCTGAATGCGTGCAATTGTTTACTGCGCCAATAATTTGCTGTGCCGCGCAAGCATGGTGCGTGATGACCGCTGATAGTTCGTCGACTGAATCTCCGCTAGGTCAAAACTGGTATCTTTTCCGAAAGAAGCAACGGTTAGTAGCGGTAGATGTGTTTCGGTGCGGTCAAAAAAGAGAACTAAATGAAAATGTCGGTATGAACGCTGTTATAAAAGTAAACTGCGGATGAGTGGTGTACTCTATCTCGTCCATCACAAACGCCAGCAAATACTCTCCGTATACAAATGGGTTTCTGAACATCATAAGAGGCGAGGTGGCGTTCCCGAAGGGATTTTTGCGTGGCGGCAGACGAATCAAGTGAGCCGACGTCAAAGAGACGCCGAGAAGGCAAAGCGACGCGGATGAACACGCAGTGAGGAGCTTTCACCTTTCCTATTGGCTAATAAGCCCTGTAGCTTCCACAGTGCTGGAAGGTACTACTGAGGTAGAGTTTAGGTGGTGGTGTGACGCCTAATCGCTTCACCTCACCCGTGGAGAGTCGCTCTCTTCATCTCCGCCTTGCTACGCTGCGCGATGCTATTTTTAGGTCGGAGAAAACTGCACACGACGACGTAAGATACCTAGCGAAGTTATAGCAGCTCTGCTGTAAAAAAACTGGCGTGCGGAACCAAAATTTGTCACCACTGTCAGGGCAACCGTGGGAACGACGCCACTTTATTTCTTTCAAAGAGTCGAAGCGACGTCGTTTTTGTTTACGCAATTAGAAATTCAGCCAGTAGGCCTGCGCATGTTTGTCGAGACAAGCCCGTGGCTGCCCGTGGTACGCGAGCTGCACCGTGTATCCGTCAGCTGAATTTTCCGAGCACTGGGCTCCCGCACCAGACAGCACTGAGCTCTGACGGCGTTAGTTTATGTACCTGTAGCTCACACTTTTAACAACAAAGCTGCTTAGCAAGTCGTTCCTTGTTCACCCCGTGCCAAAAAAAAAAAACTAGCATGGCAAACGAGTATGCGTCACAGAAATTGGGGTATATCCCATTACTCACCGCTGGTCCAGGAAAAATCAACGAGGGAACAGTTAGCCCAACAAATAGGTATGTGCCACAGAAATTTGTGCGCCCTGTGAGAAAATTATCGCCATCATAAACGGGTATGTGCCAGAGAAATTGGGTCAATCCCTCTACGCACAATTTCTACTAAAAATGAACAAGGCAACAGTTCAATTCAATTCAATTCAATTCCAATTTTTATTTACCAGAAAAAACAATCTGGAGGGACACCTGGGCAAAAAGCTGTCGCAGCAGCTTGACGAAGGCCAAGGGTCCCGTACATGGCAACAGCACGACACGTGTCACAAAGTGATTTTCAGAAAGCATTCACATTGAAATTCATAGCATAAAATTTGAAAGGTTGTATACATAACAATCAGCATCGTTACATACATAAAATGTAACATTGACACCTTCGCACATCAATGCAGTATGATGACCCTCTTTTAATTTACAAAGATAAAAAGTAATCGCGCAGATGTTTTTTTTATTTAATGTGGCTGTAAGTTTGTACCGGTTTAGTATGATTGAAATATTGTGAGTTAAACATTGCAGGCTATAGTTGTTGCGGGACCAAGGTACCTTCCATACCTCAGGGTTACGCGTGTGTTTCGTCTGGTTGTGGGGTTCTAGCTTAGCGACTGACGTAAAGTAATGTTGAACATTTTTTGATGAGAAGTAAAGTTTTTCTAATAATCTATATTCATACAATCTGTCAACGCGGTGTAATCTGTGTTTGAGAAATATGCCGTCTGTGAAAGTCGATCAACATTTTCAATATAGCGGACAATTTTCTTTTGAAGTATTGCAAGTCTTTGGATGTTGCATTTTGACGTTGTTGACCAGACGAAGTAAAAGTAGTTTGCATACGATAAGAATAATCCGTAATATATTTGCAGCTTTGGTCTCGTAGGTAAAAATGCGCGGCAGCGCGCCATAGAACCGGTGACCGCAGAGAACTTACCGCTAAGATGATTGATGTGGGTACAGTTATCGCAACAAATAGCTGCGAAGCGACAGCGGCGAGCCGAAGACCCCGAGCACGTATAACAAGAGAATACTACGGAACGGGAAAGGCAACGGCGGCTGCGAGAAGACCCCGAAGCGATGGAAGGCCTATGCCAACGACGACGTGCCCGTGTCGTGTCTGAGACTGTCTGTGCTTTGCCTCGAACCTCTCTGCGCTGAGAATCAACGAAGAAACAACGTAGCATCACCAAGCTAGTGCCTAGCAACAATCTAGAAGCAATCCAGAAACAACCTGCATCACCTAGTTAAGGCTCAGTTAAGGCTCAGAAGCAACCACATCAGTCTTCAGAATCGTCCAGTTTGGCTGTTTCATGGCTTGCGCGGTTTAGTGCAAGCTTGGCCAATTTTTTTTTATGTCTACCGAAAAAGCGAATTCTACAAGGCCAAGATAATTTCCCTGAACAAAGCCTATACGCAAGCTGTGCATGTACAACTGTACCCAAAAGTTTACGGAACGTGGGCTCCACTGCAAATGCGAATTTCTGCTCTCTTAGTGCGCGGCGCGTCTAACCTAGCACATATCTGTGTAGGTCGCAAGGACTACTACAGGCTGGAACATCTATTTGGAGGCTATGTTCTCAGACAAAGCGGGAATATAGCTTTCTCGGAAATTTCGTGCTCTGCAAACTTTTTTTTTTGGAGGGGGGGGGAGTACTTATGAATGATATTGTCACGTGGTTGTGACGTGGACGAAGGCAGCAGGCGGCGTGTCCAAGATGAAACTGTTTATTCGGCCGAACTTGTGGCCGACAAACGGAAAGTCAGAATACAGCAAAACACACTGTAAAATGATAGCGACGAACAGAGCGTCGGCCGTCGATAAACTGACAAGCGGTCAGGCGCGTCGGCTTCTAGACATGTGTCATCGAAGCTTCCAGCGTTATCGCTAGCGGCCGCGTAAGTTCCAGAACTAGCCGTAATGTTCGCGTTGTGCAAGTAATCTCATCGGAAGGTTCTACGATTTTCTAGATAGTTCCCAATCGATCAGGGCGCGCTTTGCGCAAGACAGCCGTTACATTCTAATGGGGCGGTAACATGAAAATAGAAAGAAAGGAGAATGTGTGGCTGTATCGAGAAGGATTTTATTGGGCGTTTTGTGCATTGACAGAGAGTGACTCACAATGAAGTCAGCTACCTTTTAAAACCGGGCTCTCTTTGCACTGCCACACGTTGTGTTTTCTTAAGGTATGTCGCCACCTTTCTGGAAATCCTTTTAGATTTTGATCCTAAACATATTGTTTTGTTCCTAAACATATTGCCTTAAGAAGAGCTGTTGAAAAAGACACTTCAAATATGTTAGACAAGAAAAGTGCAACTAATCACAGTTTAATTACAGAAATTAGGCAAAATATGGCAAAATTAGGCAAAATGTAAGGCTGTGCAATGAACTAGAATATTTTTGCGCTGTCGTCAATATTACGCATACTGTGGCCGAAAAACCCAAAGTTGTGTAGTTTCAAATGGTTGCATTTTAGTCAAAACCTTATAACAGCAAAAGTTATCGGTTGTTTTCAATTATCCTAGTTCATTGTATAGATTAATGCTCCAGAAAAAAGCACGCGATGTTTTATTCAAAAATATTGTATCATTCAAAAGTTATGACTTTTCGCGCAGTAAAAAACGACTAAAAATGAAGTTTCGAGAAAAACAAGAAAGAAATTTTCCAAACGTGTTATATACATCATTGGAAAGCTGTGGCACGCTAAAAGCCGCCAGGCTCATAGCTGGGACCTTCCTTAGCTGCCACGAGTCCACCGTTACGTGGTTTAGCCGCTCCTTAGTTTTTTTTTAAGCTTGTTTTTTTTGTCAGCCACTGACAGGCGGCTGGCCGGTTCTTCTAGGCAGTTCGGTTCCTGCTGAGGCAAGCTACCGTGCTGCAGTAGCCAGGATTGACACTAGCCTGCCTCAAGATATGTATTGTGCCAGTGTTTCCATTGACGAAGTGACATAAACAATCTTACAGTCCGAATGAAAAAATTCTCGGGCCTGTATGGGCATCTTTAGGGACACACTGCCACAGCATCCCATTGATGCATTCATTCACGTTTTGAGTTTTCCCGCCGACATGTATCCTCACAATATATCGTCTAAACAGAGCTCTGCATACACAGCCTTATCTTTGTTCGTTATCGTTTTGTAAAAACCTCACCTGTGCTTGTATTGTGCTGTGCCCAGAGCTTCGACTCGGTTGCAGGCTCACCAACTTTTCAAACTTTGCGTTTCGGCCTTTGTTTCACTGGTAACTTAGGCATATCTTGTTATATTCTGTAAAACAACAATCTGGGACACTGAATTGACGAAGAAATAGCTTGCACAGTGATACTACAGCTCATCGGTGCAGTGTAAACACGGTGTCACTTCGTGTGTCCCCACATGGCAATTAGCGCAATTTGAATAAAAATTGGCCGTGATTACCACTGCTCAATCTTATCAAGTTTTAGCATACTTCACCACCAACTTATGTAAATGTATCCTGGAAACTTTTACTGGTTAAAATGTAGCTTTTGTTCTCACAAAATATCAGTTTCGGTTTCATGGAGGTCTACTTGTAGTTGTAAAAACCAACAGAGAAGATTAGCATGGCCCCTGCGCAAGGATGACACGCAAAAACACAATTTTCGAACAGAGCCAGATAGAAATGTCATTTTTGCTGCAGCACAATTCTGAATGTCTGTAGATGCTTAAAATAACAAAAAGTGAAGTTCGCTTTTTTTTGAAAAAAAAAACGTCATTTTCGAGGGTGGCGACATACCTTAAACCAGTGAGGGTCTGGGCAAGAACCAGCTGCGTAAAAATGTTTTGGACAAGTCGGTTGGGTACTATAAATAACTTACTCGAGTGATAAAGAAAGAAAGTTTCAGAAGAATAGTGATGAAAGAAGGAACGATGACAGTCTCCCTTTCAGCAATGCTATATATATATATATATGGTATCAATAATATACAATACAACATCCGTTATCAGTTAGAGTAATACCAATCTTTGTTGTGACTAAGTTTATGCTGATAAATAGTACCATTATTTAGGGCGACTGTCAAAATTTCTTCGTCGCGCTCTGTAAGATTCAGTCTGTTCCATTCTCTACTTCGAACACAGCTGCATGGCATAAGTGGTCCCGGAGGTTGTACCGAAATTCTTCCACTACCTCAGTATCTTTGCAGTAAAACCTTCCTTCTCGCTCACTTTTTTTTATTAAGATAGCAATTATGCGGACACTGGAGACAATTATTCGCCGTCGCCGTTATGTTCTATGTAAAGTCCAAATCGATAACATTACCCAGCGTGCCGAGTGAAAGCTCGAGTTACCGGACAACCCACCGTTGTGGTCCTAGGGGTTCTGGCTGGGGTCTCATCTCTCAGAGGCGGCTCACACTTCGGTAATCAAACAGCAGCAGCATAGGCTAACATCGGTACGCAAAACAATGCAGTTCACTTCTCCAGATTACAAGCACTTGCACATTTTACGCAGGATTTATTGTTTGTGCAGAACAGAACAGCACATCAGGCTTGGTCGTTCTGGGTTAAAATATTTTAAAGTTAATTGCTCGTAAGAATTTCCCCAGAATGGGCCAAGAAAAGTGATGATGTGGTTTGGATATTTTATATATTTTGCTGCAAGGTTCATGTTTCAGTGAGAGATATCTGTTATGTTTGTTTACATGTATGTTAGTGTATACTCAGCATAGGGTCCTAGTATTTATTTCTTTAAAAATTTGCTAGCATAAATTAAGTCCTTAATGAACTCAAAGCGGAATGTGCTTATCATTCCACAATTTCATCACGTTGCTCCCTCTTGTCTTCTCCTCAATCCACTTCTTGAACCGGCTAACTTGATCTTCTGAGAAGTGGTTCCGCCAATCGCCGACGATGCCCTTGCGAACGATACCACCTGTCACCGGTTTTCTGCAGGCCTCTTCTCCCATCGATTCCATCATCGGCCGAAGCCACCCTGGTTTTTTCCCAGCTAGTTTCGTTCGAAGCTTTTAAAAACATTTTTCATTGATTCGTTGACAAGGTCTTTAACGTTCCCGAAGCTTATGTTCTCTAGTAAAGTATTGTCACGTAGTTGTGACGTCGACGAAGGCAGCAGGCGACGTGTCCAAGATGAAACTGTTTATTAGGCCGAACTTGTGGCCGGTAAACGGAAAGTAAGATTACAGCAATACACGCTGGCACTGATAGTGGCGAACACAGCGTCGGCCGTCGAACAACTGAACATCGTTGGAACGCGCCGGCTTTTATAATGCACGCGTCGAACATTCTAGCCTTATCAGTAGTCGTCGCGCAAGCTCTGGAATAATCTTGAGTGTTAGCGTCTTGCGTGCAATCTTAACAGAACGGATCTACTACAAGCGAGAAGCTTCTGGAACAATAAGGCGCGGTCTGCGCCGAGTACTGCTGATAATCTTTGTGGGCGGAAATCGAATACAGCAACTGTGAAAATTAGAAACGCGCGTGGCAGTATCTAACCGACTCTTGTCGCTCCGCAAATTCCGACCGTATTCTTCTCCAATGAAGTCAGCGATCTTCAGTACCCGCACTCTGATGTCCTCTTGCAGCTGCTCGTAAGTCACGAACAAGACGTTCGGATCGTCCCGATGTTCGTACCACGAAAGAAGGTGCGCGAAGTAGTCGCCATAGTCAACCTTGCCTTCCAGTAACATTTCAAGGAATTCACTGAATGTTCCGTTTTGGAAGTTGTATTCGGGCATACCCCTGGTGTGGTAGGAGAAAGACACACAGCTGTCGTACGAGTTTCTCGCCACGTAAATGTACTTCGCTTCTTTCGAACAGGTTGGCAGCCGAAATGGCAAGTGAGTTTTTATCGGGCCCGGTTTCTTCATATCGTCGATTGATTCGGCTCCTTGTGCTTCGAGGAATGGCATCTCTATCCAGCTGAGCAACTGGTCTCTTGGAGGTGGGTGATTGTTTATGATGTTGTAGACAATGTGCTGCGTCCATGTTGTTCCACACTTGGGGTATGTGACGATGAAGATGTCACTCGGTTGTGCATTGTAACGAATGGCAGAACGAAGGCATTCCAACGAATAACTCTTGCTAATGTAGATGCCATCGACGTCGTGGATACTGGGAATGTGCCAAGGCTTTGGACCATGCTTCAAGCACTCGATCTGTACATAGAAAAGCAATAAGACAAACGCTTTTTATTTGAACATCAAACGGATATGCTGTATTTATAGACGAACAAACCAAAAGGTGTATAATTAATTCAGAAATGCTGTCAGGCGCTTGGAAATATTTGCACGCTGGCCTTGTCCTATAGTCCGCCTCTTTCTCGATGCCACGGGGCATGCGCCCCCTACCGAAGTGTCGCGAGCGCCTCATGGTCTCGGAGGCTTTCTTTCTGGCAACACCAGCTGTCCCGACCCCTACCAAAGCCCTACCAAAATGGCAGAGGGCAGCACAAAAAGTGGAAAAGACGGATTGCACTGTTGTCCGTGTGTCAAGCTGGACTTAAGAAATAATTCGGTGTTTCGGAGTGACACTAACGTCCAAATAAGGATTAAAAATGTTTAACTAGAAAATATTAATTTTATGAAATCAAATTATGGCAGCTCATATCAGGAAGTGGAGCTGACTAATCGAAGAAAAAGGTAACTGAACTGCCAGCTTGGCGCTTTTTGTAGTGATAGCGAGCATGGATTGGTAAATGTATAGGTTCGTTTTCTTGCTGATGATTTTGCTTCTCGCGAAACATAAACTACATGCAGTGTTCATTGTTTCCTTTTTTTTTCATGACCGATCAAGGCGTGCTTACTGTGGGCAGCACCGTATGTAGCATCCACAGGCAATGCAGCGATGAAGTTTGGCTAAGTTCGCACGTTACGTCTCATGTTCAGTTTAATAGGAGGCGCCGCGGTCAAATTTATATCGGTCACGAAACTTGGAACGAAAAGTGGTCGAAAACCAATCGTCCATAGACATCGACGTACGCAGTACGTACTATTGAAGTGCGACTCGGTGAGGAGGGGACAAATAAGAAAATCAAAAAAGTGAATAGATTTTTGTTTTCGAATACTCGTAAGTTTATGTACGTCGAAGTAAACTAGAAATTTAGCTTACGGTTTATCTGACACTTGCATAAACTAGTTGATTGCCTCATTTTTTTTTTTTTTTGGGTCGCGCGCCATATATGGGGGGGGGGGGTCGGTAGTTTGATGTGTGTCATCGTTTTAAGAGTTGCGCACGGCTCCACTGAAGTGGTTCAGGGGTAGAATGCCCGCTTCCCACTCAAAAGGCCCGGGTTCGAATCGCAGCTGTCGATGGTGAATTTTTATTCCTAGTGTCACTTGTTACAGCTGTATTGTTTCGCCTATGTTTCGTAAATCGAGCTTCAGTTGCTACGTATCGCTACAAAGAGAAAAGCTAAATGGAAGTAGGCTAAAGAAGAAGAAATTTGACAGTGAGCGTATCTATTGGCGAGCGCAAATATTGATTTCCATAATTTATTTTTACTTAGGTCGGCCACGAATACAGCGTAAATGTTTGTCTTTATTTATTATTTAAGGTATATGTTCGCAAAATCAGTTGTACAAGAACACTACATTTGTATCCACGATGTCAACACGCGCACCTGTTTACGTACACCTCGTGATCGCTTTATTGAAGTTACCAGCCATATAGCTTTTTCTTTAGTGTAAGGAGGGACATTTTTGCAGTACTCAAATCTTCGCGGTATCCCGCTCACCGAAGGGCGTTTAATTTAGTTTTTTTTTTTTTTTTTTTTTTTTTTTTTTTTTTTTTTTTTTTTTTTTGCAGCGAGCCAGCGGCCGGCGATCGGAAGCAGCGTAGCGAGCACACGCAGGCCGAGTCTCGCGTTCGCTAAAATCTCGGAGGCCATGCATTACATTTTTGTTGAATCTTGTGTGGTGGCGCTGCAAATGAATACGCTCGCTGTCAAATTTCTTTTGATTTACTTCACATTTTGCCTCAATTTTTGTAGCAATATGTAACAAATGAAGCTAGATTCAAGAAACAAAGGGAAACCAATATAGCTGTACAAGTGAAACTAAAAATAAAAATGGATTATCTACAGCTGCGATTTGAACCCGGGTCTTCTGAGTGGGAAGCGAGCATTCTACCCCTGCACCATTTCGGCGGAGCCGCACGGAACTCTTAAAACGACGACACCTTGCAGACTACCGACCGTAGCGCCACAAACGGATTGACCCTGTTTGGGCTTCACTTTTCGAAGGTCGTTCCGGGCACTCCCCTGTTCTAGTACACTCTAGTTGGGCGCATTCTCGCGCCATTGAAGCATCTCTCACTTTGGCACGGTTCTTTCGTTCGTATACCTTCCGAAGGTTATTTATATGCTTATGTGTTGTTTACTGGCGTGACACTTCGGAGAAGCTGAACTAGCTCACAGAATGTGTAGATAATCGCTTCTGTGACTGCCGACTGTTATCGCTGGCGCAGGCCCGGCGTTCCCTCGCTTTTCGTGACGGCGAATGCGGCACGCTAAGCGATGAAACGCTGCGCTGGAAGTTTGCCCAAGTTATACATTCAAGGCTGCTGTCTCGCGCAAGTGGTTTTTCTGATTGGGCAACTCGAGCTTTCGAACTATTGTGATCGTGAGCCGTTGTATCATCATTTCTTCATCTCCAATGTATTTTGGTACATATTGCAAGTACATTATTTGACCAGTAAAACAAGCTTGCTTCCCGAATCTTTCTTGTTCATCTTCCTTTTCTCGTTTACACGCAGTTGGTTAGCCCGAAACGCAATAAAACTGCGTAGTTATCAAAAGCACGTAAAAGGTCAGCAATTAAAAAAAAATGAATTTCGCGCCCTATAGTGCAAACGCGCGACGTCACTACCACTTCCGGTTGGGACGTCGTATTTTAGTTTTTTATTTTTTGCTTGCTGTTCGTTGCCCCGTGATACGTAGATGGTGATGGTGGCAACGAGCCGCCAACTACTTGACACATGGGCTTCTCTGGAAGTTTCGCTACCAGTTAAAAAATACCTTGGAGGCTCTTGTAAGACGCGTTGTTAACAATAAGAGCTTTCCAACGTTCTCAAGTTACACGTCTGTACAATAAACATCATAACTAAAATCTTTTCAATGATTTAGAGCGCTCAGAAACTTTTCAACGAGCACGTACGTTTGAGCAAAGTATTACTTTTACGAGTGCTTTGCCAGGACAGTCAGCAATATATCAAGTTCCTGGAATTCCTGCAATATGTGATTGGATGTGCGACTATTTTCGCTCTGCATAAATTCATCTGTGTGAACATGGAACAAGGACAGCGTAATTATTCCTTTTGTATCCCAAGATTCTCAAGATCTGAAGATTTTTTTTTTGAAGTTTAGAGTGGAAATACAACCGGGGATGTCTAGCAATCGCTTGACAGTCGGTATAAGAACTTTTGCGTGTAACTTAAATTTGATGTACACTGAATGCACGATGAAATTTGTAGTTGCAGTCCTACTGTAAATCTAGGCAAATGGCAACGAGACAAACGCCAGATGTTTTGGAAATATTATGGCGTTGAGGCCGACGGGGGGTATGGAAGGTGAGGTCTTTTATTAGTAAGCTCCGAAACTTTGGCAGTATAACTAGTGAGTGCGTTTTTTTAAACAGGCTGCAGATTCGATAGTTACATAGATTTACAATATTTACGAGCAATATTTTAATGTTTACATTGATTGCAATTCTTCGATCACGGACAAAATCCCCGTCAACAATGCCGAAACAGGAATTTCTGCGACAAGACCTCTTTAAGGGTGTCGCGTTAAAACATTTTATTATGTTCGACGCAGGATTGTGTGAAATTCTTAGAAGTTATATTGGTCAAGCTGGATCTGACCTGATGAATATATACGGCAGCAGAGCACGCCGCACCAGTGTGAAATTTTTTATTCCACATTCTAAATATCCACCAAAACTTAGAATTTTAAAGGAAAGGCGCCCGCAGAAGCGTGCGAAATCAAACTCTTTTCAAGCAGTGGGAAGACTCCAGTCGCAGCAGCATTTAGTTTCGTTCAATTGGGGAATGCGTAATACCAATGTCGGAAATAAAAAAACTAAGAGAGTTTAGAATTTTTCAATGATTCAAGAGAAGCACTCGAACCCAAGGGATGTATCAAGGGTGACGCCACGAATACAAGTGTTAAAAATCACGCACGCACACGTACACGCACGCAACTGCATATTTCGGGCAGTTACAGATTCATTGTTGGTTGCAAGTAATATTCGATGGATATAACAAAGAGCATGGAGGAGATACCGATGTTGTCCGCGAGGCAACGCAGAATGCAGGGGCAACGTTGTAGCTGAACAACCGTCTCCGGCTAGCCTGTACTTGAGTAAGAACATCGGACTGCTGAATGCCTGAATCTGATTCTGCATGGACGCCTCTCGGATCGATGCCCTCTTAACATTCCAAAAACACATCTACGTGCCTGTTAGCGTCGAACCATCACGTGCGTCTCGACGGTTATAAAAAAAAACCCACATGTCAGTCGAGGTACGAGGCGAGTGGCGAGAAAACAACACACGCGTTCCGTTTAAGAAGACGCAGTGTTTGCAGGCGAAAGCGCGCGTATTCAAGCTATGAGCACGACTAAAGGTGATCGAACAAACGAAAGATCAATGTAAAACAGAGGACGCCGAGCGCCAGCAGGTTATGAGCAGATGCTCGTGCATCCTGTGTCAAGTGAGACGTGGAAGGTTGATCTAAAGAAGGAAACAGGTTCTTCATTAAAACAGAGAGTAACTCCCAATACAACAAAGAACTATGGGTGGATTCCCCGCTGTAAAAGGCGGGAAACGATGAGGGGCGAGGGTCAGTGAGCGCTAAAGGAAGATATAGAAACTTTACAGTGAGCAATCGGTTCACTGCGTGCTACTGGACGCAACAGTAGCCACGCCATGGAACTGTTGAACTGAGCACAGACACCAGCCACCACCAGCAAGCTCCATCGGTAATCCATCGAATGTTCGGGGATGGCTTGGTACCGTGCACTTAAACTGTAGAGTACTAGCAGGAACATGTTTTGCGTTATTGGCTGCCATTACTGCGTCAGTAAATTGGATAATTTGGGGTCTTGATCTGACCTATGCAAGCACCACTCTTATTTACAACCGCTTGTCAAGCACACCACTCAGCAAGGAGAGCCCAACGAGCTCAGTCACTATCCCCGGCACTGGCGTAGCCGGAGTGTGGGGGGGCTGTTGGGCTTCAGACCACTTCGAAAATTTTCAATTTGCTTGTATGCTATAGACGCACACACACAAACAGGCGCACGAATATGTATAAATGGGAATGAAACACCCGCCCGCCGCAAAAAATTTCTGGCTATTCCCCCGATAACTGGATAGCGAATCCCCAGCAGTTACACTGAACAAATTTCACGTTAGGATGGCATGACTAACGCTGACTACATGAACATCGCAGTGCTATTTAGCAATAAATTAATTATCAGCTAGTGGCCAAGCCTTCCCGCAAAGTCAATTCAATACAGGAAAAGAGTTAGTGCTTATCCTGTTTTGATTTGTTGTCGTGCTCTGGCACTATTCATCATCCTTCCCTGTACATACGCAATTCAATGAAAATTGCTTTTTTTACCTCTTTCGACCGTTTTCGGTAGGCGTTTGTAGTCTGAAGAACATGCACATGTGCGGACGGCGCGTGCTTTTGCGCAATGACATTGCTGGTCGTGTTCGTCGCCTTGTGTGTTCCATTTATTCAGCAAGCACATGCTGTGATGCGTGAGCGTTACGATTTGCTGAAGAGATGTGCGGGGTTTGCTCTTGCTGTGAAAAGAAATGTGGAAGAATGACCATATTCTGCCAACGTGGTTGCAACTACCGTCATCACACCACAAGGAGCACGGCTCAGCGCCACAGGGCAAGGGAGTGCGAACATAGAAGAAATAAGTGGAAATCGTTTAAGTTAACTGCAGCACTCAAAGAGGACACCTTTCTGCCTCGTCGAGACTCCCAATACCTTCTGAATATTTGTACAACGTCAGAAGTTTCCAGAACGGGACTAGGATGTCTTGGTGAGTCCACACTACCCTTTGTACACTCAGAGATGACAAAAATATGATAAATCAGCCTACATGTAAAGATAAAAATGCAAGCGTGACAGATAGGCGGATTAAGTTATCATTCTCAGCAGAATTGTGTAATTCAACAATTTCATAAAGGATATGGGCTTGCCTTAATAAGAATTCAATGAGGGGTACAACCTTCCGCAATCATCCCTCGGTTCGCTCACATGGAAATGATCGTCGATTGGTTTCTACACAGTTTTTATAATAATTGTCGTATTTCGAAAATCAGCTGTCAGAAATTGGTGTCAAAGAGCAGCCCTGAATCCTGCAAGCGGTACAAGGATTTTACCAGTTGGAGGCAGCCATATTTGAAGAATTAGTAACAGGACGGCTGCCATGTCGGATACCGACCACTACTTAAAAGCTTTTGGTAGAAAGGCTAAGTGCTGTCATATCGTTGCAAACGGGTGCAGACATGAGTTCGCGCGTTGAAATACACGATGGCTAAAACTCATCTTGCGATTACTCAGCAAAAGTTAATTTGAAAAGAAAGCATTCTCAACGAATAGAGTTACCGCAAAAGCACGAAGCCATAAGGAATTACAATGAGCCAGTATCTCCATTAACGAACGGCTCAGTGTTGTGAAATCAGCCTGAAAATGTCATTCTAGCGTGCATCTGCCCACATTTTTTCAAAGCACTCCCCTAATGCATCAAAATATAGAATAACCAATCTCCATTCGGGACTAATGGTACATCTACAATTAAGCTCGTCATATACAGGGTGTTTCAAGAAATGTGTCCACTATTTTTAAAAAATCAAGAAAATGCGGTATTTCCTCGCTGTCTTCACAGTTGCTTTTTCTGTAGCGGCAGGCATCTTAAGATGGTTGCAGACATGATTTGGGGACAGTAATTAAGAAAGTGAAATTAATTAACTTTTTAATTAGCGGAGTTAGGTGGTTAAGTCCAATGGAAGAATTGAAGTCCTTCATGCGAAGAATCTATTTCAGCTTTGAGATTTCGAAAAAGCGGCCTCTAGGAATAACTGCGAAGTAATTAAGTTCTCCCAAATTCAGCGGCGAAACCGAAACCGAAACGCGGAAGAGCGCAACTGCCACATTTGTTCGAGACGTCCACGAGACGTCCACAATGAGTGAACGTCATTATATCAACCATCAACCGATTTCTTGGGGCGAGTGTGTGGCTGCGCTTGCTGTAGTAGCATGACGCACATACGTTAACGAACGGAGAAGAACTGCACCTCTGTAACCATTGTCTTGAACAGTGACGTCATTCTAGTCGTCTGCTTCTTGCGCTCATCGGTGCTTGGGTTTCGTTTTCGCCATTGAATTTGCCTGGATGTCATGACGCCACAATAATTATTAGAGGCCGCTTTTTCGAAATCTCAAAGCTGAAATGGGTTCTTCGCATGAAGGACTTCAATTCTCCCATTGGACTTATCCACCTAACTCCGCTGATTAAAAAGTTAATTAATTTCACTTTCTTAATTACAGTCCCAAATCATGTATTCAACCATCTTAAGATGCCTGCCGCTAGAGAAAAGGCATATGTGAAAATAACGAGCAAATACCGCATTTTGCTGAATTTTTAAAAATAGTGGACACATTTCTTGAAACACCCTGTTTATACTAGCAAAATGGTGCCGTACTCTTTGCATAGTCCAACCATATCTCCTCATTCATGTATATAGTACAGTTCTGCAAACATAGACTGACACAACCATCTCTTGAGCGCTAAAGTGACATTTCCGTTGTTGTCAAGCTTTATTGCTATCCAAATATGGTGTATTACTTCCTCCACGAACTAGCATGTATACTAACACGATAGCGTTAGAGAGCTCGTTTCGAAGAAATACCGGCGTCGGCGACGTTGGTTGTGAGCTAAAAATTGTCGTTGTCCAAGCTGCAGATAAATGCAAATGAATGAAAAAAATTCTTTGGTTCAAGCGCGAATGAAACCCAGACCATCTGCGTGGCAAGCAGTTGTTCTGCCACAAAAACACGGCTGTGCTTGAAGCCATCCTAGAAATAATCTTATACGAGTGTCATTTAATAGCAGGAACCAACGTAATATTGCGTAGCAGAAGCGTGGAATCGCACCAAGCGTAAAAGCATATTCGCCGCGCCACGAGTGGGTGTTTTAACGGTCCCACCCATTTAAATGCGCTCTGGGCGTCATTAAAGATAATTATCAGCAAAGCATCAACTAAGTGTGCTGCTGTGCTGGTGCGTCTGCTGCCTCACGGACGCATAGTGATTACATCGGCCATTCGCAAAAGGATATTATAGGCGTAGCTGCCAACTTCACAACTCTACGTGCAGTAGGCATTCTAGGATAGCTTGAAAACTGCCAGTTTTTAGCACACAGACGTTTCTTTCCTTGTGGCCACGGTTGAGAATTCAACCAAGAAGCACAGCTAGATTAACGATTGAGAAGGTGATGCGACTGTAGCCTGATTATGCTATTGCGTTCAACTCTTAAAGGCGAAGCTCAAAGGTTCACCATGTTTTTACAGTGTAAAGCTACTTTCTATCCAATTTATTCATACTGATCTTTTGACTCTAGGTACCAGCCGAAAGTGGAATAACCAGGGTAATCACAAGAAAGTCCAAATGCGTCGTAGTGTAGTGCGCTGCTCTTTTGCGCGTGCAGCATTACTCAGATCGCGTGCATAGTAAACAAGGCAGTAGCTGCTTGCAGACAATGAAATTGCAACTAGTTAAAAATATTATCAACAGAAACGTTGAAGACCACAAATTTATTACGGGAAAGTTCTCTCATTGCTTGAGCATACTATATGCATTGTCTTTCCCATAAAACGTGAATTATTACAACAAGCTTCACTAGCATAGGCTTACAATGTTTTATCCAATCGCGTTTTGTTAAAAGTTCGAATTTCTAGAAACTGTTCACAGTCTATTGAAAACTTCTAATGGGGAATATCCACGTTCTTCCACAAGTCCATTACATTAGACCCTCGCGTCTTTTCTTCAATCCTCTTTTGCAGTCGCTTGACCTGGTCTTCCGAGAAGTGGTTTCGCCAATCTCCGACAACGCCCTTGCGAACAAAATCGCCGGACATTGGCTTTTCACAGGCCTCAGCTCCAACTGCTGCCTTCAACAGCTCGACCCACTTTGGTACCTTTCCGCCGAACGCGGTCTGAAGTACATCGATGGAGGTTTGCATGGATTCGTTCACACATTCTCTCATACTTTTGATGCTAATGTTCGTCAGCACGTTCTCTAACCGACCGCTGTCATCCCGCAGCTTCTGACCGTACTCTTCCCCGATAAAGTCGGCGATCTTCAAGACCCATGCTCTCACGTCCTTCTTCAGCTGCTCGTAAGTCACGAAACAGGACGTTCGCATCGTCTCGGTGTTCGTACCAGGACAACAGGTGGTCGAAGTAGTCGCCGAAGTCGACCATGCCTTCCTGGAAACATCTCGAAGAACTGATCGAAAGTGCCGTGTCTTGAAAGTTGTATTCGGGCATGTCCCTAGTGTGGTAGAAGTAGGAGACGCAGCAGTCGAAGGGGTTTCTCGCCACGTAAATGTACTTGGCGTCTTTCGAGTAAGGCTGGAACCGAAAAGACATGTGGGTCTTGATTGGGCCAGGGTTTCTTCATGTCGTCGATAGATTCAGGCTCCCTGTGCTTCTAGGAAAGGCATTTCCATCCAGCTGAGCAGCTGGTTTTTCGGGGGTGGGTGATTGTTTATGATGTTGTATACGATGTGTTGCATCCACGTTGTGCCACATTTTGGGTAGCTAACGATGAACAGGTCACCTGGCTGCGCCTTGTAGTGCAGTGCGGAACGGACACATTCCACAGGAAAGCTCTTGCTGATGTAAAAGCCGTCGACTTCGTGGTACTGCTGGTAGAAACGCTCCTTCCATTCCATGCTTGAGGAACTTGTGCTGCGCACACACGAAAAAAGGAAATAACTTTTTTTGCAACATTACGAAAATGTCGTTATTCACGTTATAGAAACAGTTCTGCAATTCGGAATTTCTTTTAATTCTCACAGACACCACCAGCAGGTATCATGTGGCTAAAGTCTAAAACAAGATAAGAGATTTAAAGCGGCTGTGGCTTAATGCGAGCTTGCAACTTGATGGTTTCGATTATGACTAGGGCTCCGCGTTTTCGGGTAAACCCGAAAAAATCCGATAAACACTCGCTGGTAAAATGATTGACAATTCTGATTTATCCGATCAACTCCGATTTTAAGAGGACATTTTCAACGTTCAAGTAGCATTTTCAAAGCTGAAAATCATCTACTAAAGGAGCGCACCCCCGCAACGACAGCAGCCTCGTAAAGTATGCTTGCGTCTATTACAACAAGTTTTAAAGCTGCAATACGAACAAACGTACGTGTTTTGTATTCAACTATTTGTACTTGAATGTATGTGTGTATGCGCTTCAAACCTTCTGGACGTCAGGGTACACTGGATTCAAGGTCATGCTGCGAACCCTCACAATATTGCTGCCGATCAACAGGCACGCTGCCCTCCTAATACAGACCTTCCATCTATTCCCCTTCCACCTCAACCCCTAAACACACTCCGTGCCCGCAAAAATATTCTCCGGCAGGATACACGCGCTCTTATCCCCCCGTGTGTCTGCGCTTTCCCCCTTCATCTTACTAGGGCGGATGAAGTCGTGCTTAGGAGGCTTCGGGCAGGGGTGGCCCTTACACCGGCTGTTATCTCAACGTGGAACTGGTCGCATTTACCAGTGGGTTCTACATGCCCGTACTGTTCTGTTCCAGTGATGCAAGCAGATGCATACCATCTTATATGGACATGCTAAGGGTCGGAACGCTCCCTGTCATATCCTGCAAGCCGGCCTTCGCTACAGTGACACAAACAGTTATGACCGATGGATACATGACAATACATTCCACAAGACACTGCTTCACTTCATACACAACACCGGCCTAACGGCGCAGATTTAATACAAATACACGACATATATTATGCCTTAAGGGCAAGTCTATGTCGCAAAAAAATACAATTGGTGTGTTTGCACGTTTTCGCATTGAAACATTTCGTCTAAGATGAAGGGAGGCGGGGAGAAAAAATGCCCCCCACCACCTCCCCGAAGGGAATCGTGAGGAAATTCGAATGCATTTCGCGCGCTTCACTCCATTTATATATGGTGGTTGTGGTTCGAAGAAGGAAAATGCGCCTAATTCCTGCAGCCCGGTCGGGAGCACGGCGCAGCGCCTGTTTTTTTTTTATTATTTTTTATTTTTTTTATCGCGGGAGCTCCGCCGAGCTCCCGCGATGCAGTCCCTCACACACCAGAGCGCGCTCCTCCTCTCCACTCACTCTCCGCTACTCCGCCCGCACCACCTGCTCCGGTTGCTAGGGGCGAGGATAAGCGCGCGCCCGCAGCTGTTGCTATGGGAGAGGGAGTGAGAGCGGAGATAACACCTGCCGGCGCGCGGACAACGCCGCCTGACATAGCCCGACTAAGAAATGCATTCCCATTTAATAATATAATAATAATATTTGGGGTTTAACGTCCCAAATGCATTCGCATTTAAAAAAGCTGAGAAGCAGATTCGTTAGCTCCTGACTCCCCCCCTTCCAAAAAAAATTTACACTTTGGTGAGTTTACATCATTGCACATCAACAGCTTTATTAACAGAGTAAATAAACAGGAAGTGAGATAAAAATGAAAGGATAGAGAAACATTATTACGAACAACTACGGAACGCATTCTCACTGGAAATAAAATAGAGAAGAAGACATTGTAAGAACTTATAACGCAAAATTAGACAGACTGATTTTCGGTGGATATGGAATTTACGAGAAATAAACTGCGATAAAAGACAATTTTCCTCAACAAAAATAAACTCGGATAAACACCCTCCGAATTGAAAGAAAAATGAACTCCAAAACACGGAGCCCTTAACTATAACATATGATCACAGTAGACCGTCAGGTGCCAGAGGTGGGAAAGAGAAGTGCAGGTGAGGTGGAGGGAACTTACAATAACTCTCATTTACTCCGCATGTGAACCTAAAGTTAGCATCGCCAATTCCTCTTATGTCCGTTACACAAGCAAGCCCCTGTTGATTTTCCTTGCCTTGCACTATCTGGTGTTTTCTTAAGCTTGCAACTCTGAAAAGTTTTTCCTACTGTCTTATTCGCCGCCGTCCGCAACAAAAATGACCATATTTCTGAAACAAACCTCTACCTATACTAGACTAGCAGTTCTTCTTCTTCACATTAGCTTACCTTGGGCAGCTCGTTTCGTGCTCTGAACTTCAGTTAATGTGACGGGTACACCGTGCGCAAACATGATGGCAATTATGTTTCGTCCGTATAGCCTTGAGGGCTCATTGGCTTCCATTTAAACTCTAGTGTAATTCGCCACTTTTTTTTCTGCCACTTATATATGCAGCAACAGTTGAGTAGGTTAGCTGAATAACTGTTTTTATGGACACTCTCACGGGGATTTTCGCCGTCGCCGTCTATATAAAGGGTGTTTTTTTTTCGACAAGCAGATTTTTTTATTAAAATGCTATGACAGTCAGGCCCTTGTCGTCTTCACGAACGAACTCTACGCCGAGGCGGAAAAGCTTTGCAGCACCTAAAGTTGCGTTCAGATGAGCAATTAACTAAAAGTTGTTGATTAACTTTAGTTATTAAGTTTAGGCCGTTGTTTATATGGAAGAGTTGCAGGACGTGATAATTCATGACATGCCCATTTTTTTTAAAAGGAATCGTGAAAAAAAGCACGTAATTTGAGATTGTAATCATCGAAATTCAAGAACCGATCAAGGGCGAAACCGAAGCATAAGTGCACCGGACGCGCAGGAAATGCGTCATCCCTGTCACGTCAGACCGGAAGCTCACGTCACACTTTCTGAAAAAAAAAGGCGCGTCGCTGCAGCATATCGTCTCGGAAAATGGCAAGTCATCCAAAATACCGAAATGAACTTTTTATTCTTTGCGTTTGGTGTGTAGTGCTTATTATAACATTTCTTCCCCGTTGTACCCAAGAGAACCGCACAACTTAAAACTAGGCGGTAGCAACTGCGGCGCAACTTTATCGCAGACGAGCGAACGAGTTCATTGCACTTTTTTCAAGTTTAGCAAAGAAACGGATAAGCACTACACACCAAACGCAAAAAATAAGAGGTCCAATTGGGTATTTGAGACAGCTTGCCGTTTTTCCTGACGATGTTCTGTGGCGACACGTGTTTAAAAAAAATTCACGTGCGCTTCCGGTCTTACGTGACAGGGACGATGGATTTCCTGCGGACCCGGTGCGCTTAGTTCCGGCTTCGCCTAGATCGGGGCCTTGAATTTCGTTGATTATTATCTAAAGTTACGTGCGTTATCGCGATTTTTTTAAAAATGCGAATGCATTGCTTAGTCGGGCTATGTCAGGCATCCGTTGTCCGGCGTTGTCCGCGGAGGAGGAGGATAAGTTGAGGAGGTGTCCACGCGCCGGCAGGTGTTATCTCTCCGCTCTCACTCCCTCTCCCATAGCAACAGATGCGGGCGCGCGCGCTTATCCTCGCCCCTAGCAACCGGAGCAGGTGGTGCGGGCGGAGTAGCGGAGAGTGAGTGGAGAGGAGGAGCGCGCTCTGGTGTGTGAGGGCGCTCGCATCGCGGGAGCTCGGCGGAGCTCCCGCGTGTGTGGAGAGAGTGTAGGAGAGGGTAGGTGCAGTGCTTCGCCGCTCCTTCTCTCGCCGTTCGCTCTCTCTCCTCCCTGCGCCCCACTCTCCCGTCCGCTCGCTCGCACGTATATATAAATGGAGTGAAGCGCGCGCGAAATGCATTCGCATTTCCTCACGATTCCCTTCGGGGAGGTGGGGGGCATTTTTTAAAAAGGGGCATCTCATAAAGTGTCACGTCCTACATCTCTTCCATATAAACAACGGCCCCAAAGTAAACAATTAAAAAGTTGATTAAGAAGTTTTTGTTAATTACTAATTTGAATTTAACTTTAGGTGCAGCAAGGTCTTTCCACCTCGGCGTAGAGTTCGTTTACGAAGACGACAGGGGCGCGACTGTCATAGCATTTTAATAAAAAATCTGCTTTGTCTAAAAAAAATACCCTGTATAACACCCACAAAAAAATTCCAAGAAGCAAAATTTTCCGATATGCGCGAAGCGCTTGAGCACTCGACCGCGAACGTGTACATCCTACATCATTCTGACGGCGAGCTATTCATATAGTACGCCATTTACAGTTGGTCGTACACATATCTCTAATGTGTTTTGGCGTGGCGCGTTGTCACTGACGAGATAACACTAAGAGCTAAAGGGCGCACTTTCAAGGGTGTCACCTCGCTCTTCTTTCGCCGCGTTGGGCTGCGCGCTGCGGCAGCGTACTTTGATCAAAAGAGAGTGGTCGTCTCTACTCGCGCGCTCATCTCTTTCTTGGCAATGTTTGTGTTGAAGCCATCGACAACCGCAACAAGGTCACTTCACTCGCAACAGCGACCGCCTTTGCTAAAGGAGTGATCTTCTCGCCTTTCTTCCTATTACATTCGAAATTGTTGCTGTAACAATATTACTTCAGCTTGCGGCGAAACTGTGATTTTTTTTTTGTCAATTTCGAGGATGGCAGTAAGCCGCTATGCGTTCTTTGCCGATGGATTCTGTAAGCGCTAAAATACATATTTATTTTTCTGCGGAGAAACGGGCTCAAAGCAGGCTGCAGGCGTAAATGCCCAGTTGAAATCGTTAGAACCAAATTTTTCTCGGCCATTTTCGAGAAGCGGAAAAAAAAATTCTGGCAGCTACGCCCAATTGGTGCGTAGACTGGAAAGTGACCTTCCCATGCTCCTTCCCTCCCCTCACCCTCACATCACTCCTGCTCACCCTCACTACCTTTTCCCACCCCATCACTATACTGTAGTATACATGCACCCTAGTAGCACCAAATGTTGACACAACGTTACCGCAACATTCATAAAGTTGCTTCAACGTTGTGGCAACATTTGGTGCTACTAGGGTGGCTGTCTTATGCTTTACCTTCTCCCCTCCTCCTTTTCCTCTTCCTTACCCTTCCTTTCTTTTCCCAGCCCACAGCTATACTATATTACACATGCCTATGCTATGCTTTCTCACTATATCTCTTTCCATCTTTCTCTCTCTTTGTTTCTCTTTCTTTTTGTCTTTCATTCATTCTTTCATTTTCTTTGTTTCTTTTTCTTGTTCTCTCGCCCTTCGAAACGCAGTCATATGGTTCCCATAAATGCTTGTTCTGCTGCCGTGCCTTGAAGCCGAGTATAAAGAAAAAAAAAGGAGCCTTCACAGCCGAGTGGTTACAATGCTCGCCTTCGAACCGTGTTCGAATCCCGCCTTGCCAGGAAATTTTATTTCTTTTTGTTTACTTCACCTCCTCCTCCTCTCCCCCTTCTGAAATTCTCTCCTCCTTCTTTTCCTTCCTCCTCTCCACTTCGCCGAGCACAGTTTTCGCAGAACGCTCGCATCGCAGCTCCTCCCGGCTCATTGCCTCAGCACTCCTCGGGTTACTTGTCTTTACTCTCTCCCACCCCAGACTCCAACTTCCTTCCTCACCGCTCTCCACATTTTCCTTCGCTCCGCTCTCTCCCTCCACTGTCTCCGCTTTCCCTCGCACCTGCTGTACTCGGTAACGGGGCTTGCCTAATTCCCCTGGTGCATACCCACCTGAGTAGTTTTAGGTCAACGACACACAGACCAAGCTGAAGCTTAAACTGCTCTACTGTTGCTTATCATTGCTTAGCGGGCTCTTTGAGGGCGAGTCTGGAGAATTCTCTTTTCGCAAGCTGACAACAAAATAGTGTTCCATATACTCGCTGTCATGGCTGCGAGCCGCGCTGGCTAACACTCCCAGGATTGCGGAAACACAAATATGCAATAAAGATGATAGGAAAGCAACCGCCGCTGAAACTCAATTGGCAGAGCATTGGACGCGTTATCCGAAGGTTTGTAGGTTGGGTCCCCTACCTGCGGGAAGTTGATTTCTCATCCCGCTGTAACTTCTTTTACTGTTTGTCGTAATTACTGCATTGCAGTTAATACATGCGATTAATGCCCCTATATATTCTTTAGCTTCATTGTCTCTTGGTTTTCATTAGGTTGTGCCTGACAAAAAAAAGAAAAAGGCGAGCCCTCGATCAATCACCCTCCTCCCGCCCCCTTTCGTTCAATTTATAGGGTGTATAAGGGAACGGTCTTCGTTGTGGCCACGCCTTCATGGAGTTATGATTTATTATTGAAAGAGCTCTCGCATCATCATGACTATAAGCTATATTCTTAATAATAGAGAGAGTGGGACCGCCACATGTGCAAACTAAAACTTCCACTCTGTCACGGGAGCGCGAGAAAAAAGAAATGGGTAGGCGAAAGAGACGCAACGGAAAATCTCGCAGCGGTTAGTGCAGTCACTATGCGCTTCTAATCGCCCGCTCAAGCGACACCGCGCATGCCCAAAGTGGTAGAACGAAGGCCCTGACCCTACCGTTCATGAAGCGGCCACATTGCCTCTGCAGTAACGACTGTGTCTGTGCTCCCCTTAAAGGGACACTAATGAGCAAAACGATTTTTCACGTATTAGTAAAGTACAATTTCACAATCCCGAAAAAACACCACTCTTAACCGCGACACGACGCTTATTATGCGAGAAAACGCGCGAAAAGAAAATGCGGGGTGAAGAAGCCCCCTTGGAGACGCCACCTTGAGATCCCCGCACCAAGCACCGTGACGTTGTACATTTTGAAGGCGTCTGCTGGGTCCTACGTAGCTTCTAATCGATAAAATTGAAGTACATTGTCATCTATGGGTGCCATAGACCTAGCATACGAAGTTTTAGAAAATTTCATCTAGCCAATGTCACGAAAATACGAAAAATACATTTTGAAACTTTCGACGTCAAGCGCAGAGATTTCGGCGCGAAATATAAAAATTAAACGTGGACCTTGATTTTCTCCGCTAATAATGAGCTTATGATAGTGAAACATATGAGATTAGAGTTCTCAGAGTGCAGTTTGTCAATATAAACAAATCCATTGTTTCTCTTTAGTATCCCTTTAAATCGTGGCAAGAAAGTAACGATACCATGATATTTAGCAGCGCCATCACTTGGTCGCGTACGCCACCGTTACGCAGACCTTTGTTCCAATGCGATATCCTTTCCTAAGGTTGGTCGTATTCGTTCGGCAACGTTATCGGTCGGCTTCGTTAGCGGAAATACATTTTGCAACATCCGTTGCGGCTGGCTCCGTCACCGTGGGATCCCGTTACGAAAGCTCGAGATACTCGTTCCTTGCATTTTCGAGGTTGTGCTATCTGACTCCGCTGAGTACATCCGGGCCGCTTCTGTGGCAGACGTCAGAAATAGAACGGCGCGCTTTCTGCTGCTTTCTGGAGCATTCTTTGCCTGACTTACTTGCGTCGGTGAAAATACATTTTCAGGGGCATAGTACTTTTGTTTTTCCGTTCTTGTCGACGCTTCGTACTCCACGAACAGTTCAAATTTATTTCTGTTCACTGTTCGAAATAGTTATTTCTATGTTATTTCTTAATTTTGAACAAAATACAAAGACAATAACCTGGAAACACCCTTACCCGCAACCCGTTAAGTAAATAGGGCAATGAACAAACGCTGCCGAAGCTAAAAGGCACTGAATGAGCAACTGATAAATATGAATGTATCAAGGTGTCTAATCTACCCGAGTTAAAGGGTTAGAAAAAGCAATTTCTGAAAATATAGTTCCAGGTATTCGTGAAATAGCCAATTATGAATTTTGATTTACATGGCAAATGTGTGGTAGTATCCTCCAGTCTCTATAAGTAATTGGGCTGGACGACTCAATCTCTTCTACAAAAATATCCTTAAATTATTCTCTTTGCGATAAGTAAAACGTTCGGAGTATGGCACTTCCTCTGAAGCAAATCCTCCGAACTCGCACGCTTTTTACAGACAGCTGGCGTGTTCAGCAGGCAGCTTCGGGTCCCGCGTGTTATGGTCGAGGCAGAACGACTCACTGTGCAACAGTCGCCGGCGCTTATACTGGCACGGTTCCCGGTGAAAAGGCGGCTTTCAAGATCACCCCTTGGACGGCACGCAACTGCGTCGCCACTTGCCTTGCGCGCGTGGCGCCGCCGAGACGTGACGTGTGCGGAAAGTGAAGATGGCGCCAAGGCCAAATCCACTACGTCGCTTAGAGGGGAGGCGGCGTATGATGCCGCGCGGCTTTATACGTCGGGGATGCGCTGTTCGGCATACAAAGGGCGGGTGAGCGACAGGCGTGTCGCGAGCGTTTTGTACGCAGTGAACAATGAGCCATACGAAGAGCCCAAGGACGCCTGCTCCCGCCATACTCCGACGCTATCCGACATACCAAGGGCCCTGTCGTCATTTCGGTGCTTTTGACGGGGAAACGCCGCCTCTCATATTTCACGCACTCCCACGTATTCATGAATTTACCGATATTAATACTTTCCCGCCGCTGTAGTTCACGGTGCCACGGGGCCATGCTGCTGAAAATGAGCTCTCGTACTCGAAGCCTCCCTCTGACATTGAAGCCGGGTTTTTATGTGCATCAGAACACAGTTCGCAAATGCACATAAACAGTGACATGTAAGAGACACGAAGTCTTAAGTGCCCGGTGATTTTCATCGCCGTATTGTATGTTGAGTGATGGTGAATATTGGAAGTCATTTGCACCTTTGCGTTTGATAATGTAACATAGAAAGCGCCCTCTGGTAGGCTATGTCGCGCGTATGCAGTGCGAGCTGCGTCAACCCCTTTCGAAAGAAAGCGCCTCTCGTCCGTGCGAAAACTTTGTCGCTATATACGTGTCGATACTTCGTACGGCATGACGTTTCTCTCTCTCTTAATGAATTCGTCTACGTCAGTTAAGTTAATTCGGCTAAAGAATGCACCAGCTGACAAGTGACGGCCTCGCAGTGAACTTAAAAGAGAGTGAATGCGTGTCAGTGGGTACATATCCATTGTTAAAAAGAGCGCGAATTAGACACGGACAAAAATGCACACAGGACCAGCGCTGGTTACTGGCAGCCCGGCTGTCTGACTTCAGAGAACAGGTGTAGCGGTGTTGGTTAATTGGTTACTAGGTGCCTGGCTGGCTGACTTACGCGCACTAATTAATTTTTTTTGGAGCTGCGTTTAAGTATGTGACATAAAAGATACATTTTCACAGTGGACATTACTAAGGAATTCTCCACAGACATGCTCCTGAGGTAGTTAAACGGTTCACTCATTGTAATGTATTTCTATTTATTTTTTTATTTTTTTTGTGCTCGCGCGCTCTCGCGATGTCTGTACCTCACAACGTGACCTGGAAACACAGATATCTGAGGCTGTCGCCTTAGTTATTAAGAACTTGTACGACTGCTTAACTTCAGGAGCCAAATCATACGAAGTTTGAAAAACTGATACCCCAGTTAACCAGGTCCTTCGACTCTGTCAAGAACATTTTTGTTATTATGTTACAACTATTTGTCGCACAATGCGACAAAGCATGCGGATTTAAGTTTGAGATCCGTGCGCATCACGCAAGTGAAGTCAGGGCACCTTAAAAGAGATTTGAAAATAGTAAACGAGACCCCACTAAAAAGACCTGAACCCCCGTTACAGACCCCCCCCCCCCCCCTCCCGGCCTCTGCCCAGACAAAAAAAAAAAACACACACACACACAATATGAAACCAAATTATGTATGGTAAATGAAAGTCCGGGATCAAAAAAGTGATTACATTTCTTGTCAACTTACACGTGAAAGACCATAGGAACAAGTTTTGCATCAAATCAACTTTGTAGTAAACTATACCATTGATGCCCCATTTGAATATGGGTATCCTAGCAAAACGATATGAAAAGCTTTAGCAATGTTAGCTCGAAAACTCTTTTTTACGTCGCACCTCGACCATTAAATATTGGACCTGATCGATAATTCGTTTTCGCGATAGCGTTTTTCGGTGACCCTGACTTCTTTTATAGGCATTCTCATGAAAAGATTCTTGGACACGAAACGAATTTAAGGCGCATAGGGGACAACAAGCGTTGCTGAGGAGCAGAACGGAACGACGCGTTGCTACGCAAACGCTCGAGTGCTTATGAGGTTGAATAAAAAAAATTATTAATATGAACACACTTAACTTATTGGGACTAGCGCCCGCATCACGAGCAGTGGGCATAAAAAATATGGTGGTTCAAACGCAAGGGAATACGATACGTACAGAAAAAAAAAAAACTGCTAACGCTTTCTGAAAGAACCGGAGTGGAAATGATGATCTCGACATATATATATATGTCTTGCAATATATATATATTGAAATGAGTTATAACACAACCGAGGCGTTGTCAACAAGGATATAAATATTTATATCCTTGTTGACAACGCCTCGGTTGTGTTATAACCCATTGCTGAACAGACAGCTGGCCCATCGAACTATCATTATCACTATATATATATATATATATATATATATATATATATATATATATATATATATATATATATATATATATATATATATATATATATATATATATATATATATATATATATATATATATATATATATATGTGTGTGTGTGTATGCGCTCTCTCAAAAGAACCAACAGCTGCTTATTTTGTGAGCGTTTCTACCAGAACTCGGCCTTACTGTTAAGTCGTGATGCAAGGCCGTGTGCCGGTGCAAACGTCGACGGAAAAAGCAGTAGTACATTTAAGAAAGCGCATTTACCTGTCACTTATGACTATATATGCCCTATCGCCTGCCTTAATTGGTGTAATTAATCACCCTGGTGGATTAGCGACCAAGGGGCTGAACAACTATGAATCCCGGCCACAGTGGAATCATATCGATGAGCGCGGAATTGACAATACGAAAAGAAACGCCCATCTACTCAAACTTTCGTGCACGGTAAAGAACTTGCGATAGTTAAACTCAATTGGGAGTGCTGCACCACGTTATTTCCCATAGTAATGCCGTGATTCTCGCACACAAAACCCCGCCATTCCAATGGAAGTTGCTTTGATACCAAGTGTCCGATGGCATTGCTTAGTTACCTGAGTTCGTATTCAGGCTTTGGGACTTCGCAAGAGGCAAATGCTGGCACACAAATTTCCAGAGGCGTCAGTTTCGTTCTTGCTTCAGCGTTCAACAGGGACAATACACAGCACTGTGTGAGGAGCTCCACAGTCGGCTGCTAATAATGTGGATGAATTGTTGTGCGCCAACACTTTTATCGGAAGTTGTGATTGCGTCATGAATAGCACGAGCGCTGCTGCATTGATTCAAAAGGTCAAGTGCAGGGGCGTCGACATGTCCGTCTGACTCGCCGCACAAAGAGCGCCATTGATTACATTTCTGCGATTCGGTATTGTTGCGTGGTCCCCATTGTCACCTTATATGCTCGAGAAGCAAGTACTTAGGCGGCTATTAACATTCAGCGATCGGGATTCGCGTGCGAAAACAATGACACAGATATCAGGCACACCTAAACGGGGCACTGAGAAATACTGTTTGCCAGCTGGGGTTCCTTACCCTGGTCTTAAGCTGGATATTCGTGCAACCACACGGGATGTCGGATGAACATCACCTATCAAAAACAGAGCAGCCGTGACCGGGAATCGAAGCTGCGCCTCTGCTCAGCAGGGCTGCACTTCTGCCGCCGACCTACTGGCCGAAATGGTTCTGTCTCTCACCAACAGACGGAAGATTTACAGTGCTAGAACTCAAGGCGATAGTTTTATGAGAAGTTTACGACTGTCCGCAATAATCTTACAGAGCTCAGAGCTGGCGCTCGTATGTGGAACACTTTTCACATAGAAAGCATAAGCCACATTTGCTATATTTTTCTATTGATAGGTATCTATCTATCTATCTATCTATCTATCTATCTATCTATCTATCTATCTATCTATCTATCTATCTATCTATCTATCTATCTATCTATCTATCTATCTATCTATCTATCTATCTATCTATCTATCTATCTATCTATCTATCTATCTATCTATCTATCTATTATCCACCTGTAAAAACTTCAGAACTACGACAATAATATCTGGAGTTTTACGTGACAAAACCATCATATGATTATGAGGCACGCCCCAGTAGGCTCTGGAAATTGCGGCCATCTGGTATTCTTTAACGTGCACTGACATCCCCCTGTACGCGGGCCTCTGGCATTTCCCCTCCATCCGAAAGTCGACCGCCATGGCATGGATCAAATCCGGGATGTTCTGGTCTGAAGCCGAGCACCATTACTACTTTACCACCACGGTGGACCTCAGAAGAACTTCAAGACGAAACACAAAATATATTTATTTTCTGTTGAAGGGGTGGTGCCACCAAACTTTGATGCGATAAAAGGCCTGCTCTAGGTTTCCTCTGTATGCAGGACACTCAGCAAGAAGTGTTGTATACGTGAAACGTTCATTATATACTATAATTCGCTTCTAAAGCGTGCCTAAATGCTGATTCTCGCAATCCAGACCCATCGCTAGCGCGACTGACACCCACGTCACTATGTAAGAAGCGTAATAAAAGTTTAGGTGACATCAGGCCACATTGGAGTGACGTGAAATGAGGAGTGACCCATAGCTATCACAGCTCCGCTGCACCGGGCAAGCCAAGAGAGCATCGGCATCGAACTTCCTTTTTCTGAGGTAGTTGTTCAAGTATCCGAAGTTGCTCGAATTTTGCAAAGTGCATCGCCTCGCCCCGCGAAGCTGCGAAGGCGACCTTAGAGAAGTTTAATTCTTTCGCGTACTTCTTCGCTTTAGCATACAGGGTAGCCGTATCCGTAAAAGTGAGAGGCGGATAGGTGGGTACACCTGGTGGCGCTAAGATGAACCAGGCAAATACAGGATTGCTGCTGTAGAAACATAACGTGTTCTATTTCTCTGCGGGTGTAACTTCTTTTAAATTCTTAGCAGTAGTGTGGTTCCAAATGTGTTGCCTTTCCAAACATTTTTTCGCCACGGTCACTCAGCGAGAACAGAGAAACGCACCTAATTGTGGTTGCGCGGGGCATCAGAAGATGTGTATACTATCGTCCGGCAACCCGGTACTCCGGAAAGATACATGAACATGGAATACAGTAGACACTAACATTCTTTACTGACGAGTTTTAGCGAGTGTTGAAGGCACCCACATGGTTGCTCGCGTGTTTTGAGAGAGCAGACGATGCAGCACTCTGTGCTTCAGAACTTTGTTTGGCCCACGTGTTCACGCTTCGTACACAGTGACGTCAGTGTCCCGCCCGACGCCCAAAAACCGAGACCGAAAGCTGCTCCCATAAATAGGACGATATTAAATTATTTAGCGAAAATCATGAATATTGCATCGGTGTATGAGCTTTCCTAAAGCAATAAGAAACGTTTGCAACACAGAACGCGCAAGCCACAAATTTGGTGGCACCACCCCTTTAAAGAGTCCGTAAATAGGCTCCATTTTTTTATTACACCCCCCTCAAACAAGCTCGCTAATTCGTACAGTAGACCGTCGTCCCTCACATTTTGTGAATATTACAGCGCCGCGCGCCGAGCAGACCCTCCATTTCGAAGAAAAATTCCCGCGCCTCTTTCCTACGCCTGTCCAATCCTCCTTGTACGCGCAGTGACAGAATTTTGCTCATGGGCAACATTACGCATCACTAAGCTTGTGGATTAGTCCTTGGCACTACGAAACGCCGCCTTGGCCCTCGGTGATGCAGTTTTGGTCGCGCAGTCCTTATTTCCATTTCCCCTGTGCTGCCCTCTGCCTCAAGCGGTATTGCCAGAACGAAAGCCTCCGTGATGACGAGGCGTCTCGCTACTTTACCGATAGGGGAAGGGTGCATACCTGACCAGTGCCTCGTACCCCTCGCGCCGCGCTTCCTCCCCGCGCCGCTATGCCCTATGACACGTGCCCACGCGGGGGAAGCCTTGCTCGGTCGTTGGCTGCGCGCCGATTACGTATCGCTCACGTCGTGTTACGCTGACGAAGTGGGCGTGGTCACGACAAAGGGACACGCCTACACCTTTTGCGCTGCGAGAAAAGGGTTGGAAGGACGACCGAGAAACCGGAAACCAGCCAAAGTGGGTTGTTCTAAACCCTGTAACTTCCTTACTACAGCACTTCTTCGCAAAGTTCTTGCGGCAGCATGTTCACATTGTACAAGTGCGCAGTTATTTCTCCATTAGAAATTTTGGGCAGCGAGGTTATTTACTGGCCCTTTAAGTGATTTGGCTGGCGGACCAGCCTTATTCTGAGGCTAGCGAAGTATGCGCACTGACTGAAATTGAAGTATGGGGCACTTACAAAAAAACGGCAATGTGCCTCAGTGCATTCCTCTGCTGCCGCTCGGCACTTGTGGCGTCACTGTACTTACCATGATAGGTGGGAACAAGGCCGTCTTTTCTGCTGACGACTGCCTTCGAAATAATTCAAACAATAGAAAACAAAAAAAAAGCGCACGAAATTGTTGAAGTTTGCAGGTGTTATATTTCTGCCGTCTTGTCACATTTACTGACAATATATCTGGCATTGCCACTTCTGTGATAGAGGCAATTACACAGCGCATCAATACTCCATCTACACTCGTCTGCGCAGTCGCACGAGTTCCAAGATATACACAATCACCTAGGACTGCACCGTTAATGCGGAATGTCTGCATACCTCCACAAATTCATAACATCACTCCCTAGAGTCTTTTCTTCAATCCACTTTTGCATTCGCTTGACTTGGTCTTCCGAAAAGTGGTTCCGCCAATCACCGACGATGCCTTTTCGAACAAAATCGCCGGTCATGGGCTTTTCACAGGTCTCCGGGCCTGCTATTTCTTTCATGAGCCCGACCCACTTGGGCACCTTTTTCACCGAGGGCGGCCTCGAGTACGCTCATTGAAGTTTGCATAGATTCGTTCACACATTCTTTCATGCATTTGGCGCTAACGTTCGTCAGCAAGCTCTCTAACCGACAGAAGTCATCCCGTAGCTTTCGGCCGTACACTTCCCCGATAAAGTCAGCAATCTTCAAAACCGAGGTCCTGACGTCGTTTTTCAGCTGCTCGTAGGTGACGAACAGGACGTTGGGATCTTCTCGGTGTTCATGCCACGATAGCAAATGGTCGAAGTAGTCGCCGAAGTCGACCTTGCCTTCCAGGAACATCTCGAAGAACTGATCGAAGGTGCCGTCTTGAAATTTATAATCCGGAAAGTGCTTGGTGTGATAGAAGTAAGAGACGCAGCAGTCGTAGGGGTTTCTCGCCACGTAAATGTACTTGGCGTCTTTCGAGTAAGGCTGGAACCGGAAGGGCATGTGTGTCTTGATTGGACCAGGTTTTTTCATGCCCTGGACAGATTCGGCTCCTTGGAATTCGAGAAAGGGCATCTCTATCCAGGCGAGCAGTATGTTTTTCGGGGGTGGGTAATCGTTTATGATGTTATAGACGATGTGTTGCATCCATGTTGTGCCGCACTTTGGGTAGCTAACTATGAATAGGTCACCCGGTTGCGCCTGGTAGCGTAGCGCTGAACGGACGCATTCAACCGGAAAGGCCTTGCTCAGGTAGAAACCATCGACTTCGTGATACTGCTCATAAAATCGCGTTTTCCACTCCATTTCCGGATGTTGAGCTGCAGGTATGAACAAAAAATGTTTGTTAGTTTCTGACAACATTCCCTAAAATGTCGTACTGTTCTTTCATGCAAGATTTATCTGATGGGATTTCATAAATACAAAGCAAGTGGTGCAAGTGCCTGCATAGAAAAAAAAAGAAAAAAAACATGCACACTATCTTATTCACCCGCTGGGTACTGTTTGTTGCTTGTAAATAATTATTGAGGACGTGCGTGCGACAGAATTATCCCACAGTTCATTAAAGAAACGACCGAGGAATCACTCCATTAGCCCATCGAAATTCCATGAGCACATTGAAATTGCATCACCGCTAATACCAAGCAGCTTCTATACGGCTGCCAGGAGTTAGGTAATATACATGATTGCCGTTGGTGGCCACTCTGCGTCAAATTGGCTACTTTCCGACCCTCTCTGGCGACAAAAATTTCAGGGTTGTCGCCATGGCTGCTTTATGGCTGCTGTGAACTTCTATTTTCGCGCTATTGCTGGCCACTTCTCCGTATTATTTGAAGATAAATGAGCAAGGAAGTCTAAGGAATTACCTATATTTGCAAGCTTTTCTGTCATGTTGTCTTATGCGCGTACATGTCCTTCCCCCGCCAGCGGGCTAGTGTGCATCGAGGCACCCAACGAACGTCGATCCGTCTGAGAAGACGGAGGGTTGCGGGCATGTAAGGAAACGCGTGACTATGTACCACAGTGCTGACGTTAGATTCTATGCTGAAACACAGCGCTTCAAAGAGATGTCCGCAACAAAATGAAGCTGGGCACTGTTCATCTTCGATCAGATATCGCTACTTGAAGCTAAGACTGGTAGTCTTGTGACTTTGCACCAATCTCGGTCTACGTTTTCAAGAAAAAGTAAACAGCTTCAGCGTTTATTGTTCCTGCTGAGTTGTTGGCCCGAAATTTACTACTCTTGCAAGAACTCTATCTATTGTAGACAAACTGTATGCACGCGCACTGAACGCATAATAATTTATTAATTTATTTGCAGCTCACTTGCGGCTTCGAAAACAAGCAAGAGGAAAAAATATTGGGCTCGTTATGCTCAGTTTCTGCTTATTCAAAATCATATTATTTACTGTTGAATACTAACAACTCTATACATAATATCACTTTTTTTCTATTTGGCTACAAATATGGCGCTAAAATTAAATGCCGTGGCTATTTTGGCTACATTTAGCTTGAGTTCTGGCTCTTTTTTTAAATATACCCAACGGCAACCATGGTAATATCAGTTAGAATGTTTTTGTCCAGAGATGCAATCCAGCTACTCACATAAACATAATCTAACACAGGTGGGAGACACACTTTTGATCGCGATAAGAGGGTAAATCCTGCTTTGGCTCGATCCGGATGGGCTTCCGCTACACGGATACTTTCGATAACGATCAATCCAAACCGGGATGGAAACGATCCCAAGCTGCGCATCACGATATGACACTTTTATTGCGATAGAAATTATATGAACTCTTTCGGCTGGTTTTCGCCGTCGGCGTCGCCATCATGTCCCGGTATATGTATATGTATCTATATATTTATAAAAGCCACAAAGGAAAAAGAATGCAGAAAAATGTTTCCGACGCGCGGCATCGAACGAAGGACCTCTCGCTCTGCAGCGCCCGCGGCGCTAACCGCTGAGCCACGAAAGCGCACGTCCTTCAACATTCAAACGGCGAGTTATATACAGCGTGTTTTCAGCTTCTTTTCAGCATTACCAGCGAGATGGCGCAAAGGGCGCGCTCGGCGGGGCTTTAGCTCGGCGCCCCGCTCGGCGCGACGCGCGATCTCAGGCGCTCATCTCCCGCGCGTGGGGGGTAGACGCCCGTGCGCGCGCGCGCTTATCTCGCGGTGGGGGGAGAATAGTACGTCTTGGGCATTCGCCGGAACGATTGCGTTGTAGTTACCGAGCGCACGAAGATCACTTCACTCGCTGCAGTCCCCCCCGTTTGCGAAAAGAGCACGCTTTTCAAACACAGCGAAGTAACAACTGTGGCACGTGTTAGTTCGCGCTTGTCTGTTACCTGTGAATGCGTTTAGTGCGTCGTTTTTGTTTGAACAGCGCGTTAAGTGTCGAGCTGTGAATGTTGTTAGTTCGCTCTCGTTCTGTGCGTCTTGTTTTCGTGCGTCATTTGTGAGTGAACAACGCGCTGCACGTTTCCACCTGCTTGCCATTCGTCGCTTGACATTCCAATTTGTTGCTATCGCATTCATTGATTCGCCTTGTGGCAAAACTGTGACTTTTTTGTTCTGGCCGACGTCTGCGCCGATATCGATCTGGAATAGTTTGGATTGTATAATAGTTTGGAGTGTACGACGAAAATGTCGATCTGGATTAGTTTGGAGCCTATAACAGTGACCACGGTTGGTTGCGACTGAGAAATAGAATCCGGATGAGCCCTCATCGCGGTCCACATTGTCCTTGCGACTAAGTTATTATAGATACACAAATGCACACAACATGTACTACATTAGGCGCTCTCGCAAGACCTGCTGTTATACGAGGGCCTGATATGACCTGTAAAATCCACGTTGTTGGTATTTTACAGCAAGCACCGTTCATTGCAAAAATCGGTAACTCATAACTTGTTTATCATTAAAAAGCAGAAACATTACAGCGCGAAGTAATTATCTTGGAAGGCTTGATCAGTATATTTAATTATGAATCTGGTACGTTGTCGTCTATGCGCTGTATTTGCACATATACACGCACGTAATATTTGGAGCATTCGAGGTCCCAATCGTTCAGCCTATTTACATGTTGATCATGATGCTCAATCTATTCGGCGGGATAGTATACAACACGCCATGAAACCACGATATTAAGAACTGAGCCTGAGGTTATAAAACGGGAAGTATTTAATGAGGAACCAGACACTTAGACCATATCTATCATCTATCTATCTATCTATCTATCTATCTATCTATCTATCTATCTATCTATCTATCTATCTATCTATCTATCTATCTATCTATCTATCTATCTATCTATCTATCTATCTATCTATCTATCTATCTATCTATCTAGTACCGGTGCTCTTGTGTTCGCTTCGTTCACTTGATATATACGAAATGCAGCCATGATATTAATGTACGAAGTGAAGAACATGACTGATAAGCCGCGACTTGAGCAGTGTGACATGCACGTCATGTTCAGGGGTGATGAAGAGTTGCCAGATCATTATCTCATATATTTATATGACAGCACCGCCGGGGAACATTTGGCCACCTCTGTACGTCACGGAATGCATGACAAGGTGCCGTCGTGTTGGCCATGGTGATCGTTTCATTACCTTGCTATATGCCAGAATGTGCAACACATGAGGTGTGCGTATGGACAAATACGTTTATGACATCCATATCATAAATCTCATAGCATAAGTTACACAAGTGGCACAATGTACACTTCGAAAAGCATTGGAGGTCTTTTCATTAGCATGGTATGCAGCAGAATGTGCATGAATGGAAAATTTGCAGCAATGAAAAACAAGCCAAATGTGTATGTAACTAGTATGTATGATCAATGTAACACGCCTGTCATGTATGTCATGACAACATTGACAAATGACATGATGATGTTACAGCGCATTCATTAGCTGTGGTAAATGGCAATCGCAACGACATCCTATAAAGTACACAACATGAAATATTTCGCATAACATTCGCCACACCCACTCGTATTAGAGTAACGCTGTTTGTAAAACCTTAGGCTAGTGTGGTGTGATTGGGCGTAGTGTTAGTAAAGTGTTGACTTATGATGGTGATACTTATGATGGAGACAGCCTGATGATGATGATGCTAATAAACGCTGGCTAATGTCGGCAAGTGTTAGCTAATATTAGCCATTTTTGGGCTAACTGTTGGCTGGCGTTGCCTGGTGGCTGCTAATTTGGGCTAGTGGTGGCTAAGTTTGACAAGTGGTTGCTAAGCATTCGCTAAGGTTGGTTAACTAAGCATAGGCTACAGCACGCTTTAGTTGGTAGGCTGTTCGCCATTCTGGCCTAACGTGGGCTCCAGCAGCTCTTACAACCACGTATTAGGCGTTACATGCGTAATACTATGACTGAGCAGCTTATCGTCTAGCGTTGCTCGAGGGCGTGGACACGCGCCTACGAATTGTGCTTTTGATATGCAGGGTAGAGCTTCCTAGCGTAATTTCTCCTCCAAGACGCCGATGTATGTTCTCGAAGGTGTGTAGTAACTTTAAGTCAGAATATATAAGCAACTATTTAAGGTGTTACAATGTTGTCAACGCAAATAACGCAACGTTATGTGCACAATTACTGAGTCCCCACAAAGATGAAGATCCGACTTGTAGCGCTTAGCCATACGCCTTTCAGGGATAGGTAGTTCCTTGCTGGCTGGTTCGCATAAAAGCGGTTCCAAGAATGCGTGGAATATGTAGGCATTTTCGTAAACGGGGTCGTCATATAGAGAGCTAATAGCAGTAGGTCGTAGTTGAACAGGACGTACTAGGATTTTCTTGCGTGGTGATTTAGCAGCAAATTGCTTAGTTCCCTGAGGTGATTAAGTAAAACTTATCTAACCCTGTTCGCAACAATTTAATTTGGGGCAGCGCTCACATTGGTTACTTTAATCAAGGCTGCATTGTTA